>JAJMKI010000015.1:0-266251 GCA_030569235.1 Sugiyamaella qingdaonensis
CCTGAATAGTCTTGAGTGCGTGGCTCATCTCGTGGGTGTTGTTATTCTGCAGGTGAGCTGTTTCGTTGTCCAAGGTTTGTAATATCCAGGTATTGATAGTTTCCAGGTGACGTGCAAACCTCAGCGCAGTGGAAAGACGTTGTATCTGAGAGACAAATGCAGCCCGTATCTTTCCTAGATCTGGAACCTCGCCGAGAGAGGCAGGTCTGGTTTGGTTATAACGATATGAAGCCTGAGAGGAATGTGATATAACCAGCATGAAAACAGGAATACTTCTGTCGAGCGTGTCAATGGCGTTCCACACGATCTTATTCGGTATAGAAGATTCATTCTGAGACGGGTGGTTCGCTAAAGACCGAGAATATGTCGACAACGCTCTATAAATGCTCTTTATCGCGGTGCTCATCTCGAAGGTGCTGTTATTCTGCAAGTGGGTTATTTCCGTTTGCAAGATTTGTAATATTTTAGTACTGATAGTTTGCAGGTGAGGAGCAGACTGCAGCGCAGTGCGAAGATGTAGGATCTGAGAGACAAAGGTATCGCGAGTCTGATTGAGATCGGGCACCTGCCCATCTGAGAGAAGTAGTGTTTGTCTCCAATCGTATGGTAACTGCGAACGAGAGCTGAATTCAGCTGAATAAGTTGAGACCAGCATCACAGGGGTGACTCTATCAGTGGAATCGACGGCTCGCCGGATTGGGTTATACGGCAGGGAATAATCCTTATGGGATGGATGATTTGCTAAAGATGCAGAATAGCCTGTGAGTGCATCGTGAATGCTTTCAATCGCATCAGTCAATTCATCTCTGCTGCTGCTGGGTTCTTCGAGGACCTTCATCGCGCTTCTCAAAGTTTGAACTATGCCATCACTGATAGAGTCCGGATGGCTCTTAGTATGTATTTCGGCAGCAAGCACTCTTACCAGAGAAGTAAAGCTGCCCCGAAGTTTCTGAAGTTCATTTGCTGTGACACTAGGAAACATCTGGTCGTATGTGTCTTCATAAGGTAGTCGCGGATTTCCAATTCCAGTGAGTAAAATGCTTTGCTGGCTTTCAGGATGTTACCCAAGGTGTGGCTATAGCATCCATTCCACTCATTATTATGGCTGTCTTCCGTATATTCGGAGCATGCGATACCCGAGGAAACTCGTGGACAACTTGCTGACAGATGCATCTGAGTATAACAGCGACATCCCGTTATTAAAATTCAAGTTTTATAAAAGGTTGCCTGACAAAAATAATTATTTTATGTTGTTGCGCTGCGCATAGAGCAGCGTTGGGTAGTGCTCTTGCCGCTGTAGATGTAGCTAGCCAGAATAATCTCCTACTATATGCGTCGTTTCTTGATATTCATTACATTTGAAATTTTCTCTCTTTGAAACTTTCATTCTACAGGAAAGTTCATGCAAACCAGCAGTCACCCGCATGTCAACTGCGCAGCAGTTGCCACAGCGCGACGGAGTTGCAAGATGTGTAATTGCGTAACTGAGTTGAACAAATCCATCTTGAGACTCCGTTGCGCTGTTACAACTGCTATGCAGTTAAGGCAGACCTCATTCTGTGTAGAGACCCAAAACTTAGTAAGTTAAATTGAACTTACGTAGATATACCTACAGCAATTTGTCATATTGACCGTAGTGTGACAAGGTGTCGTTTCGTTTCGAGTTGACTCCGCCTATTAGAATAGCAATACATATTTCATCAGAATCAGATCGAGATGTGTGGATCGTTGCGAACGACTTTTTTGGCTGGCACTGTTCTAGACAATTGAACATACGTTTTCACAGCTACCTTCGACGGAGTTTATGTGATCTCAACATGGGTGTTGAAGTTGACAGATTTTAATTATTCGCAAATCTATTGTGTATCTTGCGACTCCGTAGCGCTGCAGCAACTGCGCAGCAGTTGAGTTCAGGATTCCGAGCCATAGTTGATTGACTACGTATCTCCAATATGGTGTCGAAGAGCAAGATCGACCGGGAGAAATTCAACTAACAAAATGCGATGTCTGGAGCCATGGTACTGTGATATATTCTATTTCTATTCACACCTTCATAGGAACTAAGACGTCACAGCTGTAGGTTAGGAAACGATTAATTGCCAACCTATTATCAGATCTAATTGTCTCGAACTACAGAACTCAGTTAATAACCATTTTGAGGTCTCATAGCGGACCAGCCTAAATTAATAAATTAGTTAAATATATCGCAGTATGTACACCAGATGGGATGTGATGGTATCGTGTCAGAGCATCACATTAAATATTTTCAGGCATGGTCGCCTTTTGCAGGGTCACCACCAGCAGGAGGTGCCTGTCGCTGTATACGCTTGTTTGTGAAAAACAGCGTCAAAATAAACGTCGATAGGCCCAGAGCCAAAGCGAAGTACATCACTCTGTTGAATGCAACAACGAACGACTCGATCACAATGTCCTGATACTCTATAGGAAGGCTCCTGATCTCTTCAGGAGAGTTAACCAGCTGATCAATGTCGATGGAGGAAGGCAGCCCGCGTGATATCAACTGGGTTCTGAACACGACCGATTGGATGGTCTGGCCCAGAGTGCTGCCGAAAACACCACCCAGAGATCGGCTGAAGGCAATCATCGATGTAGCGATGAGCACTCCACCATTCTGCTTAGGAGCAGCCACCTGGCAGTTGAGAGTCAGCGACTGGAAAGACATGCCAATTCCAATGCCAGGCAGAATCAAGAACCCAATACGCCTACTCGCAGGAGTATGCTGGTCCAGCATGGTGCACAGACCATAGCCAACGCAGTAGAAACAGGCGCCAAGGATGGCCAGAGGCTTGGTTATACCAGTTTTGGTGATGAAGATACCACCTCCGATCGAAAATAGCACCACAGGAATGATCATCGGCAGCAAGTCGAGTCCCGAGTGCATAGCGTTGGCATTGAGCACGACCTGGAAGTAGGTCGACAAGTAGAGGCACGAGGCCATGAAGGAGCCGAAAATGGTGAAGAAAGCCACGCACACAACAAGCACCTGAGGCACTCGGCATACGTGCATTGGCAGCAGCGGGTTCTTGGAGAGCGTGAAGTTGTAGGCGAAGAAAATCGCCAGAATCACACCGCCCACCACGAAGAAACTAATGTCCAAACCGGAATCCCAGGTCGGGTCCGAGATACTGCCAAACGTGAGCGCCAGCAGAATGAGCACGAGCCCAGACGCCAGCAATGCTGTCCCAATATAGTCGATTTTGAGCAACTTCTCCTTAAGGCTGCCTACTGGGAGAGGCGGGTTGAAGAGCCAGAAAATGCACGCAAACGCCACGCATCCAATTGGAAGATTGATGTAGAACGCCCATCGCCAAGTGACATGGGCAGTGAAGGCACCTCCAACTAGGGGACCCGCTACACTGGCGATTCCAAACGCCATGCCCACGAGCCCCTGCACCATACCACGCTTCTCGATGGTGACGATTTCGGTCATGATCACAAACACCATCACCTGGATGCCTCCGCCACCGATTCCGGCCAGCACTCGGCCGCCAATGAGCATGTTCATCTTGTTTGCAAGCGCACACACCAGACTGCCAGTCTCAAACAGCACAATAGCCACCAGCATAGTGTACTTGCGGCCGAAAATAAGCGAGATCTTACCCCAACTCATAGCGAGAATAGCTGTAGGCAGCAAAAACCCAGACGAGATCCACGAGATCTTGCCAAAATCGCCAAACTTGTTGCCTACCGTGGACAGCAGGGTGACAATAATGGTCTGGTCGAGAGCCACCAGGAACATACACAGCAGCAGCGAGATGGCGCACAGCAGCAGCGGAACGCCATGCAGAATCTGGTCTGCTGCTCGAGTGCCGTCGCCAGCGTCGCTGTCAGCTCGCGACATGACCTTCTCAGCGTTTTGCTGCTCGTCAGCTGAACTTGCAACCTCGTAAGGCTGAACTTCTGGTTCATCAGAGTGCACGTCGTCGCCGACTGGCGATCCTAACTTATCGCTGTCGTCCACTGACATCTCGGTTTCAGCCAATATATCGGAAGTTGAATGTTCGATAAGTTGGACCTCACTACGGTGCTCGGACGCCTTTATATATATGTGTTTTTTTTAAATTTCTTGTGGCGGTTTATGTCCGATGCAAGTTTTGTAATCGCGGATTTAACCCCAAACAGGACACCCAGATGAGGGAATATGCCTGTCGGTCCCTGACTCACTGGGTGGGAAATGCTCCGAGTAGCGCTGAAACCCGCCGACCGCGTGCCCAAACCGGCAGACAACCGCAACCCGCATTGCGTTCGCAGTGGGTTTGAGGCGGGGGGGGTCGATGAACCGTAACGGTCGTGTTCACGTGTTGTGTACGTCCTTGTTAATTGTTACTACGTGGTTATATATTCGACCAGGTGCACCGACTAATTGTGCACCATATTATCGATTGATATGTTTTTGGGAAATACCTTGAAGGTTGGTTTCTTTTCGAGGTGGGTTTCTTTTCGAGACCGCCGATGGCGATTGTTATATCCACGGCGATAACGTCGGAGGGTTACGCAGCCCAAACGGGCAGGTGGGCCATCTCCCTGCAGAGAGCCGTACCAGCAGCAGCGCCGACTGTGTTGATCACCGACGTATTGATCCGAAGAAAGATTTGATGAAAAGCCAATTTTTGGGCCCTGGCTAGAGTCCAAGGTCGCCACAGATGTCACCGCTGACGTGATGTCGCCGATTGGGTAATGCAGTACTGCAATATCGCCGAGCGCTACTCCCTAATGACGATGGTTCATGACGATGTTCATGACGATGCCAAAATTCGCGGAAATGCAATGGTACCCAGTGCCGCCGAACGGACTGCGAACTGTTTTGAGCACATCCCGAGAACATGGCTACTCCATGATGAGATGCGATAAATGCGTTGCGAGCAAACGCATGGGGCACACTGAGGATAGTCGCAGCGACAAGTGGAATACCGCATTCTATGCACGCTTGGCGTAAGTTGAGCCTCAGTTTCTACGCTCGGAGGGTTTTCGCTATACGACGAAATCCACCGATGGTTAGTTGAAGCTTAGTTTTACGCTGACACCAAGAATACAATTGACATCCAGCCGAAACGGCAATGCAATTGTAAATTCTGATTATGGATGGAGAACCAACTTGGCCTTTTTGATCTGTCCAGTGACGGCCACTCTTTTGAACTACTGCATGCCACTGTCGCAGTCTGCATGCGAACCCTATAGTCTATTTAGGTTCAAAACAGCTGCTGTCTCATCAAAAGATCAGATGCAGTCTAAGTTCGGACAAGTTTCGAGTTAATTAATGAAATCTGTCTGCAACAGAGAAGAGGATTCCAACGTAGGGGCAATATTGGTAGTTACAACACACAATGTGCAATGTATTGTTTTCAGCTGGCTGGTAGTCAGCTAGTCGTTACTACTGATTGTGTGGAGTTGGTAGCTGTGCAGTAGAGCCACACATGGTAGAATACACACTGAGGCTGCACACTCGGTATCAAAATGTCCCTACTATTCACTTGAAAAAGAATAACATATGAACTGGAGACAGTATTTCAAATCCAACTGCGCAGAAGTTGCTACAGCGCGACGGAGTCGCAAGATATAATTGTAATTGAGATGGAATTGAGCTTGTTCGTCATGCGACTCCGTCGCGCTGTAGCAACTGCTACGCAGCTGGGCTTGGACTCTAACCAACGTAAGGGAATCTGCCGCTGGCAAACTCGCTCTGGCTGTACTGCGTAGCATCAACTTGTGGTTTTGGTTTTGTTGAATTTTCGTAGCAGTCGTTACAACAGCAAGATCCTCGAAATCAACTGCGCAGCAGTTGCCACAGCGCGACGGAGTCGCAAGACAAACCAGCTCAATTCCATCTCAGTTACAATTATATCTTGCGACTCCGTCGCGCTGTAGCAACTGCTGTGCAGTTGGATTTGATTCTCACGCAATTGACACACATAACTCAATTAGTGATTGTGTGAGGTATTATCTTAATCTGCTCGATTTTCCTTACCAAGTATTTTCGTCTCAAACTCAGAACTATATCAGCCATCTCAGCACCAGTCCAGCATCTCTATCTTGCAGTGCAGCCATCTGGTCGCGCCCCATCTGCCACGCGTCGGTGCGGCGTCCAAATTTATATGACACATTTCTTCACCTCCGCACCAGCTTCGATCTCAACTACTTCAATGGCAGCAGCAGACGTGTCGAGCAAAGTGGCCGAGCTCAGCATCGCGGGCCGGCCCCGCAACGCCCTGTACCCGGACGAGCCCAAGTTCGGGTTCATTGATGACCGAATCGCCTTTTTCGAACAGCTCAAGCGACTCCAGGACGACGAGATCGCCAGCAGGCCCCGAGTGCCCATCAAGGTGACTCTCAAAGACGGATCGATCAAGGAGGCCACAGCATATGAGACGTCGCCTGCTGACATCGCGCGGGACATCTCCAAGTCTCTGTTTGAGCGCATTGTCATTGCCAAGGTCAACGGCGAGCTGTGGGATCTGGAGCGACCCCTGGAGGAGGACTCGCAGCTCGAACTGCTGGATTTCGAGTCTCCTGATGGCAAAAAGGTATTCTGGCACTCGAGCGCACACGTTCTCGGCGAAGCGTGCGAGTGCCACTACGGTGCGCACCTGTGCATTGGCCCTCCCACTGACGACGGGTTCTTCTACGAGATGAGCATCGACAATGGCGAGCGACCAGTAGTGGAGGGCGATTTCCCTGCCATTGAGGCGGTTGCCAAGAAGGCTGCGAAAGACAAGCAGAAGTTTGAGCGGCTCGAGGTGTCCAAGGAGAACCTGCTCAAGATGTTCTCGTACAACAAGTACAAGCAGACCATCATCGAGTCGCACATCCCTGACGGCACCTCGTCCACCGTGTATCGATGCGGCCCCCTCATCGACCTTTGCCGGGGCCCCCATATCCCCCATACTGGCCGGATCAAGGCCATCAAGGTGCTGAAGAACTCTGCTTCGTACTTCCTGGGAAACGCTGCCAATGACTCGCTGCAGCGCGTGTACGGGGTGTCGTTTCCTGACAAGAAGCTGATGGACGAGCACCTCAAGTTCCTGGAAGAGGCCAAGAAGCGCGACCACCGCAAGATTGGCAAGGATCAGGAGCTGTTCATGTTCAACGAGCTGAGTCCTGGTTCGTGCTTTTGGCTTCCTCACGGTGCACGCATCTACAACAAGCTGGCAGAGCTGCTGCGCGTCGAGTACCGCAAGCGTGGCTACGACGAGGTCATCACTCCTAACATGTACAACTCCAAGCTGTGGGAGGTGTCGGGCCACTGGGAGAACTACAAGGACGGCATGTTCACGTTCGACATCGAGAAGGAGAAGTTCGGACTCAAGCCCATGAACTGCCCTGGCCACTGCCTCATGTTCAAGGCCCGCGAGAGGAGCTACCGCGAGCTGCCCTGGAGGGTGGCTGATTTTGGCGTGATCCACCGCAACGAGTTTTCAGGTGCCTTGACTGGCCTGACTCGAGTGCGACGGTTCCAGCAGGACGACGCCCATATCTTCTGCCGCCAGGACCAGATCGAGTCCGAGATCACTGGCGTTTTCGAATTCCTCAAGCATGTGTACGGCATCCTGGGCTTCCAGTTTAAGATGGAGCTGTCGACCCGTCCTGAGAAGTACGTGGGAGAGCTCGAGACCTGGAACGATGCTGAGAAGAAGCTCGAGGATGCTCTCAACAGCTGGGGTGCCGAGTGGGAGCTCAACCCCGGCGACGGAGCTTTCTATGGCCCCAAGATCGATATCATGATTTCGGACGCCCTCAAGCGCTGGCACCAGTGTGCAACCATCCAGCTCGACTTCCAGCTGCCCAACCGGTTTGGCCTAACGTTCCGCGACGCAGACTCGACCGACGAGTCTGGCGAGGCCCACCACTATGGCCGTCCCGTGATGATTCACCGAGCCATTTACGGGTCTTTTGAGCGGATGATTGGAATCCTCACCGAGCACTTTTACGGCAAGTGGCCACTGTGGCTGTCGCCCCGCCAGATCCTGGTGGTTCCCGTCGGAGTCAAGTTCTTTGATTATGCCCAGAAGGTGCGCGACTTCTTCTACGAGGCAGGCTACTACGCAGACGCCGACCTCGGCCCCAACACCCTCCAGAAGAAGGTTCGCCAGGGCCAGTTGCAGCAGTACAACTATTTATTCATTGTTGGAGACGAGGAGGAGACTGCCCAGACCGTCAATGTGCGAAAGCGCGACGACCCCAACAAGCAGGGCAAGACCGTGTCTATTCCTCTGAAGGAGGCACTGGCCAAGCTGGAGATTCTGGTCGACAAGAAATCCATTGTTGACGATGAATTCTAGGCCAGTTTATCTAGGGCGTTTCTCGTTGACCAATGCTGAAAACTAGAGTCAAAGCAAGCATTAGATATCTAATTTCCATCATGTGTTGTGAGAACCGATACGTAGAGTGAGTTACAACGTATTAGCTATGAGGTACTGAATCTCAAATCTTGCGACTCCGCTGTAGCAACTGCTGCGCAGTTGAAGCATGGACTCTGAGTGGTTTACCTCAATATAGTACACAGCCAGAGCCAAACTGTCCCTCAAGAGTCACCAATGCCCTTACTTCGACTGCGCAGCAGTTGCTACAACGCGACGGAGTCGCAAGATGGCACTCCAGTGCTTTATGCTATGTAATGCACAGCTAAACTGTCCCTCAAAATTGTCTCAAACGCCCTTACTTCAACTGCGCAGCAGTTGCTACATCGCGACGGAGTCGCAAGATGTGTACTGATTGAATCAAGTATTGATTTATAATTTACATTATATCATCTATGGTCGTAATCATAGCAAGTATTGTACAGTCGTAAACAGCACGACAAGCCTCTCTTGTCGCATTTCTCCTCCTTATCTCCATCTTGGCACTTCATCAACTCTCAAACTTCACGATAACCGAAAAGGTGCCGTATCCTACAAATATCTTATCCCCCCTACCATTCCAACTTATAGTGTTGATGGTGCCATCTCCGCCAGCCAGCTTCTCGGCTGGAGGCTGATAACGAGCGACTGCCAAGCTCGCAGACGGCACTGCTGTAGTGCCTTCAACGTATTTTACATTTGAGATGTCCCATACCAACAGCACTCCATCCACACCACCAGACGCAACATACTTCTTGTTGGGACTCACCTCGCATACAAATAAGGGGCCTTCATGAAGAGCCATGATACTCTGGCAGGTGCCTCTTGTAGGGTCCCACAGCCTCAGAGTACCGTCAATGGATGCAGATAATAAAAGCGATCTTTGCCCTCCCAGAGGATCCAGCAAACTGGCCAGGTCGGCCGTCTGTTCGACCCATTTGATGCAAGTAACAGGAGCCGTGTGGCCGAACAGAGTCATTATCGACACTGGCGACTTTCCGTGCCATATCCGAATAGTGTGATCTTCTGCTCCCGATGCCAGCAATTTGGTGTTCTGGTCAAACTGCAGGACATTTATTCCTTGCGTATGCCCTCTGAATCGCAGCACTGGCAGCCGATCTCCAACTTTATATATAGCTATCGTAGACCCATCTGCAGTTACTGCATACGTAGTGTCATCAATCCAGTCGCCATCGCTGAACGGTGAAGGCGTCTGGCCTGCTGATGCTGTCGCGATAGTACCGCTTGAATGTTGGAAATGTTGCTTAATCTCCGCCGTAGAAACATCCCACACCACCGACGAACTCGTGCAGTCCACAGACAACAGCAAATTTCCTGTTGGATTGAACCGCACCTGCAGAATAGGCGCTCGATGCAGCGACAGCACATGGCGGAGCTTTCCCTCTTTCGTCCACAGCTGGATTTTACCACTGAAACTAGCCGTCGCCAACAAATTCCCGTCAGGACTCCATCTCAGCGACGTTACGTCTCTCTCATCTGCTGCTACTCCAGCCACTCCTAGTGGTATGGTGCCAGCAGCGCCAGACTTAATAATTGAGCTATACTCATCATTGGTCCCTATGGCGACCACATCGTCGTCACCAGGCCTGAACTCCGATTCCTGAGAGCGCGTCAACGACTCTACAAGCTCTAAATCTGTCAGGGGCTCTTCTTGTTTGGCAACTACCTCGCTCTGTACAGCGCTATCTTGGACAGATTGTTGCAATGCTTCATTTTGAGCTGGTTTTGAAAGCGCTCGAGAATCCTCGGATTGTTCAACCACAACCATCGCATTCCCATCATTCCCGTCGAGGTTTCCTGTTTCATCCTTATGTCGTTCCAGCTCCTCGAGTCGCTGCTGTTCACTTTCATCTAGTTTGAGCGCTCTCTTGAGTGAAAATGGCACTAAACGCTCAACGCCCGGAAGCTGTGATTCGCCGTTCACTGACGCTTGAACTTCTATAAACTGGATCCCTTTCTGCACTAGGGTGACTAGTGCTCCTATGGGAGTCGACTCCGCCATGGCACTCTCCATATTGTGAGCTTCTGACTCCTTTTGGAGAGCATACGTCGTCAGCTCATACCCTTACTGTTAGCACTCCGTGAAACGACAGACCGAACAAATTAAACTTACCAGCTTCTTGTAGATACCGCCATATCAGATAATTCAGCTCTTGGCTCGACAACGACATAGTGACAAGACACCAGTGCTGTGTCGTCGGTCTCCACAAAATCACGAAACAAACTTCTTCAAACTGCGAATGATGAATTCAAAGCGGCTGGCTATATTATCCAAGTTTCTGTAGTGTTCATGCGGTAATCCGCCATACCCCTGCGGTTAAGGGGATCGATCAGGTACGAGACTGGAATCGGACTCTACACTGAAAAAAAAGTCAAATAGACCCAATGTACTAAATAGCAGAATATGTGAGATCATTTCACAAAAGATGTTTGTCCTACTCTCGCTTTTTTTTCTCAAATTTTTTCTCGGCACCTCTCATTGTGATAGTTCAGATAATGTTAATAATAGTCATGCCGTTAGCAATACCCTAATATCACGCACCCAAGTCCAAATGGATAGTTATCGTAACACAGTAACAAACACCAGTGCTATTGGCTCCAGCAGCATCTATTTGACATCTATTCAGCTATGGCGGAAGCTCCACAGTCACTGCGTCGCCATCGACAGACGATGGTGGCTGGAGAGCGGCCAGATATCCAAGGAGGACGCGTGGATACTGTCGGTGAGCTGCCAACTGTCGATCCTAAAGACCGCGAAAAGATTGGCAATTTGGTGAAGAAGCGAATGTCATCACGCATTCCTTCCGACTATTATCGCCACAATGATTCGGCTATTCCATCAATGCCAGTAAATGCAGCGGATATGATTCTCCAAGTCAATGGTGGTGACTATCCTCTACCGCCTGCCACTCGATTTGATAGCCAGACATCAGCCGGTTCAGACCAGGAATATGATGGTGCGAATAATGATCGTGGATTAGCTGTTCCCAGGCAGCGTCCGCCTTTGCAAGAACCGCAACAACAGGCCTATCCAGGGCCATCTGTAGGGCCTCCACAGCCAGCAGGTCCTGGTGCACGACCAATGACGAAAGACGCCAGAAAGCAGGAGTCTGACAGAGCAGTTTTCTTGAAACAGGACTTCGATGCAAAGTCATTTATATCCAGTCGTCTGAGCGCTGCGACAGATGTGGAAATTTCAAAATACGCCGATAAACTGTCGGCTCTTCAGGAACGGCTGGTCCAGGAGAAGAAGGATGCCATGTATAGCAATTACAAGACATTTCTCTCAGTTGGCACCCGCATTTCTGATTTAGGTAGCGAGTTGGAGAACTTGCGAAAACTGCTGGCTGATCTGAATATGGCTACCAGTGCCATGAAAGATGATGGTGAGCGGTACCTGAACAACGCTCCACAGCTGAGCACAGATGGAACCCAGTTACAGAAATCAAATACACTGGCTATGCCCAATGGCGGTCGGAATATGTCTCCAGCCAATTTGAACAACCGTAGCAGTGTTCTGATGTTGGAATCCATGTGGCAGAAAGACTTGGCTAGTCTATTTCGACATGTCGAAGGTGCCCAGAAGTATTTGCCAGTGATCCCAGGCAGGCATCTTATTCGTGAACAGGGTGGCTGGTATCAGCTGAATGCTGCTACGTGGAAACCACTACAACCTGTCCATATGTTTCTGCTCAATGATCATCTGTTAATAGCTGCTAAGAAACGAAGCAAAGTCGGAGCCGACAACTCGGTGCAGCAGTCAAGAAAGTTGATAGCAGAGCATTGCTGGCCACTTCTTGACATTGAGCTGTCCGAGGTAACTCAGAATAGAAGGTCGCAGGTATACCGTGCAATAAGTATCAGTAAGGCAGGCGTGGCTTTTATGTACAGAGCAGAAAAGCCGGAGGCACACGAAGTCGTTGTGAAAGAATTCTGGTCTGCCAGGCAGGAGCTGATCCGCCTGCGCACTGTTGCGAAGAGGTCTTCTCACAGTAGAGGGCCATCAGGCTCTGGTTCCACTTCAAGACCTTCCTCATTTGTGTTCACGTCCGGTCAGCCGTTTCAGCGAGAGCCTTCTACTGCATCCAAAGCTGGATTCACCAGGGACCAGTGGGCAATGTCACTAGATAGGAGTCATATGCTCCGAGAGCTTGATCTTATTCTTGGTGATATTGATCTCAAGATTGCTCACAGGCAGTTCAGCCAAGTGGTGGACCTCTATGAGAAGAACCTCCACTTGTTTAATTCCGCTTCCGACAATTCGGATGATGACAGTGTGCAGGAAACTGGCGATACTCCCTTAGAAAAGCTCCACTCAAGGATTTCCACTGTCCGCGACCTGCTACTGGAAGAATTGAACCACAGCTACTTGAGTAAGGACGAAATTTTGGATTGTGTTAAGCTGTTGGTTCGGCTCAAGTTTGGGGAAATTTCTAAAGATACTCTCCTCAATGCCAGGCACAATCTGCTTCAAAGCAGAATAAAACAGGTCGAATTCCAGGGTGACATCCCTGGCTACATGTTACAGGTGGCAGCGATATGCTTCCAGCTCATGAAGTCAACAGTAGAAATATATCGAGAAGCGTTTCCGGATAGGCAGGACTCGAGTGCAATTGTTGAGTGGTCCAAGAACGAGATCGACTCTTATTCTATGATCTTTGCTCGCCAGCTTCACAATGTGAGTGCTACCTCGAATACGTACAAGGAGTGCTGTGGAATTACCCGCCAGGAGAGTGTCTGCTTGGCTCAGGTAGGTGTTGATTTTGAGTATCTCCTGGACTATATGTATGAAGCGGTCGAGGCACCCTCGGTACCTCCGCGTAACAAGTAGTCGCTTATTTATATGATTCTATGTATATAATGGCCAAATTATTTATATGAGTCCTGTTTTTGTCAGTCTATGTCCGTTACTTCTGCCGTGCCTGTTACGCCTTGAGATTTACCTGAACAATTTTTCATTTCAAGTGTGTATAGCGTTAACTACAATATATAAGACGCATCGCAATTATAAAGAAATGTTGGTCATCAAAAAATATATGCCAGAAATATAGTTTGGAGCTCCAATCCAACCTCGTTTACTGCTCAATACAACCAGATATGGTCGATAATCTCGCAGTAACCCTAACTTAGTCGTGATATTAATATCTAACCCGTACATCGTCTAATCGTAAGTTACTCTTCTGTCTGTTTATCAGACGACAGGATATTACGAGACATTTTCGTTTTCGATAAAGAATACTGACGCTGAATATTGGTCTCATTTGAGCTTGCATTTGGACATACTGCTCATTTACTGCTCTTTTATTGGCCGGTGTTCCAAGTAATAGAGTTACGTCCGATCCCGTTTGCCTACAAATAGCCTTATCTTTGCCAGAGAAATGGCTTTATTGTTAGAATGAAGGACAGTGATGATGCATCTATAAAAGAGCTTCGCAAGATTCTTGTGGATACTTTAATAAACGTTTTGCATGACAATTGTCCGTACATTTCGGATGTCCAATTGCGGGTGATTTCGGTGAGTTTTGAGGCCAGTACGTTCTCTAAGGCCGATACACTGGAACAGTATCTCGAGACGTTCAATCAAAAGCTCGCATCGTACGGTGTTCGCCAGTTTGACGCAGTGGCGAGTCCCGGCATTTCACCGGGTATCTTTGGTGACCGACTTAGTCCCTTCATCAAAAGCCCTGGGGACTACACTGCTGAAGCATTTTTTAATGAATCGGACTGGAACTATTCACAGAATGATAATGATGGATTTAACTTCAATTCTATAGGTTTTGATAGCGACAGAGAAGTATGATAATAAGCTTATTACTTTACTCGCAGATATCTGTGATAAGCATGTATCCCGGTTTGTGGGAATAAAAATCTTCTGGGATACCTGACTCGACTACAGCCACTTGTGTGGTGACTCCGCAACCCCAGAAGACTGGAATCTCATCGGGTTTAATCTTCACTGGATCTCCAAAATCGGGCCTATCTAGATCGCTTATACCAATAGACTTTGTTTCTTCCCAGCCCCAAGCTATAGGCGAGCCATGACAAGTTGAATACCTGCCGCTGATTTCGCGAACTTTTTCAATGTCGTCCTTTCTATACGGCCGCATAGACACAACATATGTGCCATGGAATATGCCGGATGGATTGAGTCGGATGTTCGTATTATACATAGGTACGGCTACCCCCGACTCCATTTGCCGTGGTACGAGACCATTAGCGGCTAACGCTGTTTCAAACGAATATGAACACCCTATCAAGAACCCAATATAGTCGTTTTTCCATAATTCGGTAATGCTGGGTTCCTCACTGTGAAATTTAGAGTCTTTATACACGTTGTAGAACGGGACATCAGTCGCAACATTCGTTGTACAACCCAATCCAGCAGTGACGAATTTGGTTGGGTCTCCTGGGAGAGTCTCTGCTAACAACGGACATGGAACCGGATTTCTGTTGCAGAATGCTACAAAGTCATCCCGATATTTCTTGGGTATCACGATCACGTTTGCCTGCAAATACCCGGCAGAATATCCATGGGTCGGCCCCACCATTTGGCGCGAACGAATGAGCAGCCGGGTCTGCACGGGACCCAGCATGCTCTTGTTCCTCATTTCGATAATAGTCATTGTTTATACGACAGTTCTAAGCAGGTTTTCCTGTTTTTTTGCAAATATCGGAAATCGATATCCTACGGTATTTATGCGTTATATCTCGGTGCGGAGCTCCTCATGCTTATCTGTTATCACTAAGCTGACATCTGCATGCAACTAACTGCATACATCTGCATAAAAATTGCACGGTTGCATCCTCAAGCTACAAAGCGCGAACTTGTTGTTCAATGGCTGCCAACTTCTCGCCAATAAACCAAGCCCCTTGGGAAGTTAGTAGAGGGAAGCTGTAGTCCATTAGAGCGTCAGATACTGGTAGTTTGCGGCCTATTTTGGATGACTCCGCGATCTGCGAGCAAAACAGCACAAACTGATTTCTAGCTGAGGGCAGTAGAGTTTCCGACTGCGACTCTATTGACTTCATAAGTAACGATCCTGTCAATAATATACGCGCATGCGCAATCCTCTCCATAGGTAATTCTGTCCGACTGCCAGTTCGAGATGTCAACGTCTGTAGCGACCATTTGATGCTGGGTGTTATACTGGCCATATATTCCAATCGGTGATCTATCGAGCAAGTCACAACCACTTCATAAACGTCTTCTATATCATTCAGAACAATAGAAGCCAAAGGTGTATTAAAACGAGCAGCCAAATTTGGCAACTTGACGATGGGAAATATTGACAACATCTTAACAGTGTGCCACAAGGTCCAGAATAAAGTCAATGACTCATCAGAAATATCACGACATCCGCAAACTGACAATGAGATGTTTGACAATATAGACGAGATCCGCGTCTGTGCTGAGTTGCTATATATACCCAATGCCGCGTTTAGCTGCTCATGAGACCTCAGCAGGTCTGAGGCAGCACAAACTAAACAAATCGCTGAAACTGTCGCTTCGCTTCCTGATAACTGTAGTGGCCCTGATTTCAATACGTTGAGCGCTTGGATTATGGTCTGTTCCGAAAGTCCTGGCAGCGGTGAATGCAAATCTGAAAAAGATATAGTCCTATGCCGTCGAGCAAATATACTCAAAATATTGTCCATTACATAGACAGCCATGTACGATATCAATCCGGCACGACTCTCATCATCATCAGAATAATATGGCGCGGTTGCAGCGATCCTCTCATATGTAACGACGTGCTCTTCTGTGACAGGCTCAAAGCTGAAGAACCCCGAGAGACTCAACAACATAACCGTAACTTGCACCCATGGGATTTTGTACCTGGATTCGTCCTGCGATAAGTAAACTGATAGAATTGACTGCCCACTTTTCCATAACTGCTCACCCAGATTTCTGTCTGTTGACAATCCTGTAACCAAACATGCCACAACTACTACTCCTCGTAAATAAGACGCCGCTACTAACTCCTCGTCAAACGTCTGGTCGTCGACAATCGGAAATGCCTTATGGAATTCCTCGAAATAGATGTCTTTATAGTGAGATAGAAATTTTGGCGGCAAAAAGGGCAAATCACTGTAGTACTTGTGCAGCTTGGGTTCATAGTGGTGGGGAATATCTGGAGCCTTGAAGTCTGGAAAATGTAACGCCCCAGAACTTCTGGCTGGTGACATTCCTGAATCTGCCAAGATTTCAACGTTTAAGCTTGTGTTTTCGCATTCTTCCCTGTATTTTTCCTTATGTATAAGCTTCATATGGCGTTTCAGTAGATCTTTCCTATTGAACACTCTGGTGCAATAGCGGCATATTACTTGATTATCAGAACTGTGGTTTGACGATACATGGCGTTTCAAATTCTCATGACGAGTGAACTTCCTCGAACACAGTGCACACAAAAATAGCTGCTTCTCAGATTGACTATCCGCCATGCAGTATCTACTCATGGCAAGACGAAGTACTGCACAATAGTGGGCATTCGGCAACATGACGCAGAGAGCCGCTTTGAAATAAATCCCCACAATCCCCAGATTTGTGCTACTTAACTTAATCTATGTTTACGAAGAGTGGAAAGCCGAGAACCCGGATCTCGACTGCTTGTGAGTGAGTACACTTCGAAATGGAAGGTTTTCAGCATTGGCTAACTCATAGGCCATGTCGTAAACGCAAAGTGAAGTGCAGCGGACTAAGGCCGATTTGCGATGGTGAGTTTCAACATCTGGAATTGTCTTTTCCCAGCATTGCATTCTAACAAACAGTATGCAAAGTAAGTGGCCTTGAGTGCTCATATCGGCAGGCGTTGAAATCCACATCGCGCAGGTTTATGCAGCATGTGTTTGACGAGCAGGAATTGAAGTTGAATGTACAGTCGTTCGATGGCGATGCCGTGAAACAAGATTCTGGGGACGATTATTTGGCTACTCCTGCGATGGTACAGCTAGAGGATGACTCGAAGCCTGCAAATCTGCTGAGAATACCGTTTTTTCGGTGGTTCGGGCCGGCTGGAATCATGACAGGATATCAGAAGATCGTTGTGGATGTATCAACGAATAGTAGTGGAGCTCCTGAGAAGCTGCATATGTCAAATATGCTGCCAGCCAGAAACACCAAGCCGTCTGAAGCAGCTGGGAGCGAGATTCCATCGTATTCGCAGTATGAGAAAGAGGTGTTTGACGAAAACGACCGCAATATTCCCCGCGCTGATATACTGCCCGAGCTACTTGAACTGTTCTTCTACTACTACGGATGCCACTTTCCGTTTTTTGAAAAACAGTCGTTCATGGAGCAGTTCCGTCAGAACAAGTTTTCGGCTATCCTTCTCAACAGTATATGCGCCCTGACTGCGAAGTTTTCCGATATACCCTCCCTCCGAGAGATCCCAGCACCACTTCGAGGCGAGCTTTTCGCCGACAAGGCCAAGCTGCTGCTGGTTCCGCTCCTGAACCTACCAAGCTACGAGGTTGTGGCAAGTATTCTCTTTCTGGCTTGGAACGATTTGGCCAACAACCACGACGTTGGGATATGGATGTACACAGGACTGGCAGTTCGAATGGCTGAAGATCTTGGAATGCACAAGCGAAGTGTTGTCGAGGGTCGCACTCCACCTGAACAGCAATTCATCACGAAGCTTTTCTGGGCTGTCTATAATTTAGACCATATCATCTGCTTTGCTACGGGACGACGATTGACATTTGATTGCCGATATATCGACACGCCACACCCAGATGAGAAATTGGAGGGTACGTCGCTGGCGTCGCCATTTGTAGCCACGATCACTGTGATGAAAATCCTGGGCAAGTTCACCGAAGTGGAGCTGGCAAAAACTTACGCACCTCAAAACGACGGTACCGAAGTCAAAGGGCACAAGTTGACGTCTCTCATAGACATGCTGATGGTTTTCTACAACGGAATCGACCCTGTGCTCAAGTTCAACGTCGAGAATTTCCAAAAGTATATGGCGGTTGGCCAGACGGGTGCATTTTTGTTGTTCCATCTTTGGGCCAATGCGCTGATAATTGTGCTGCATCGTCCCAAGCTCCGCTACGAGGCAGATCCAGCAAAGGAACAGTTTTTGTTTGGCGATGCCAGCAAGATTGTCACAGCGTCGGCTGCCAGGACCATCAGCTCGATTCTCAACCTCACGCTGCTTGTGAATTCTCGACAGGCACTTCTGGGATCGCCATTTATCGACCAGGCGGCCGAAATCGCGGCTCTTGTGTTTGTAACCGAGATGTCTTCTGACAGCGTCACGTCGCTGACAAGCTATGGGGTTTCGGAAGCGTATCGTGCCGACAGCTGCTATGAGATATGCTACGGTGTAATGAGGTCTCTCATGGAATACTGGAAGGGGCTTGCGTGGGTAGTGTCTACTCTGGAGAACCGGTTTGAGGACTCAGTGTCTAGTAAGCGGCCTGTTGCACCAGCAGGCCAGCAGGCAGCAGAGTACGACTTCCAAAGTGTTGTGAATACGATATTCGACTCACCCACAGATAACCATGCGAACCCAATAGGCATTGGAATTGTGGGTACGACGGACTCGGACACAGGTGTGGCTACGATATTGGAAGCTGATATCGAGCCAGACACGGAAGAGCAGTTTGGCACCAACTACTACGACCAATTGAATTGGGTGCTTGACGAGAAGTTTCTGGACTCGCCTGCTGCTTGAAATTGGCATTTAAGTCGACATTTATTGAATATTTACCCTCCCAGTTGAAGCGATCTCAGTCGGTTTTGATGATTCAATTTTTTGTACTGCGTTATTTACATACAAGTTCGTTTTTATTTGTTTTCCTTTTCTCCGTTTCCTAGAATTTTTTTCTAGATTTGTGTCTTTATGCTGTCTTCAAGTCTGTAGCTTTGTCGAGGTTTTATTTATTTTTAATTGGTTTTAGTTCAACAACTTAATTATTTCTCCACTACTGAAGTAGCATTGTTTTGATTTCTTCTCACGTGACCGTAGCTGCGTGCCACTAATAACGCGCCTATTTCGTGTCTCAAAGTTAGCATCATGCCTCTGCCTGGAGACCAGCACTTGTCTCGGACAGGCGCTATGAGTAGCAGCAATGGCCACAGCGGACCAATGACGAACCGCAGTTTTGGAGAGTCGGAAAAACACGAGATTCGCCGAGTTCTGGGGAAGCAGCTCGGACCAGAGTACATCTCTCATCGGGCTGCCGGTGGAGGAACAAGAGTGCCCTACTTGGAAGGTTGGAAAGTGATCAATCTCGCAAATGAAATCTTTGGCTTTAACGGGTGGAATAGTGAGATCAAGCACGCCGAAGTTGACTACTGTGACGAGTCCAACGGACGGTATACAATGGGGATGTCTATAATTGTGCGAGTCACACTGAAGGATGGCACATACCGAGAAGACGTTGGATATGGTCAGATTGAGAATGCTCGTAGCAAGGGGCTCGCATATGATAAGTGCAAGAAAGAGGCGACTACAGATGGCCTCAAGAGGGCGCTGCGACTGTTTGGGAATGCACTCGGGAACTGTCTATACGACAACAACTACACACGAATGGTTTCTCGACTGCGTGTGGAGCCATCACCACTCCAAGTTGAGAATCTTCACAGACGTCCTGAGTTTGTCATGCTGCCTCCTACCAAACCAGCTGCTACTGCAGTATCAGCCCCCAATATCACAACAACGAATTCCAAGAATGACGTTGCTCCTGTTGCGTCCAAAGAGCCTGAGCTACCAGTAATGAGTGATACCAAATTTGTCAAAAAGGATCCTCTGCTGCCATTTTCAATGGATGATCTCGGGAGCGACGATTTCGACGACTTTGATGTAGTGGATGGGTTGCCGTATGTAGCAACTACTGAACCAGAAGAGCCAAAACTTGCTGCACGGCCGTCTGGCACGATTGCGAGAGGAATTGTTAGCAGACAGCCCGTCTCGCGGGAAATTACACCCCAACCAGCACCTACAGGTACGCCTTCTGCGCTGTTTGTTAGTGCACGGTCAGCCGAAGCGTATCAAAAGAACGAGGCAATCACTACCAAAGACGAATTCGACATTACGTTTGTAAGTCCTTCGATTAAACGTACGCTGCCTCACGACAGGTCAGTGCCTATTAAAAGAAGCATGCTAGAGGGCATATCGCGCAGTTCGCCAGTTCCTATGACGCCCACCCGTCCGCTCCAAGAGGTCAGCCCAGCAGCAGCTAACTCGACTACAGCAGAAATTGAAGTTGACACTCTCAGCAAACGACTGAGATCCAATGCCTCAAGGCAGGAGAATGCTGCTCCAGATGTATCTTCTTCGCCAGCATTGTAGGTGATAGGTCATGTATTGGTGTATTTATTGGGATTATGTTTGATATGATTCGGCGTATTTTGAGAAACATATATCGTTTGAAAGCTGCTTTAGTAGAGATGGTAACTGGAAATGCTTCTATTAGTGGCATCATGCTGCAAATAGCCCGTCTAGAAATATCCCCGGAATGGCATTGATTACAAATAGCTTGATAAGAACATTTCGACATAATTATCTCGATAAAAAGGATCTCAAAAAGGATCTCGATAAAAAGGTCTCGATAAAAAAGATCTCGATAAAAAGATCTCGCTAAAGTTAACTTGCTAAAGGGAGGAAGGGCTTGATAAAAACAATTTGGATTTGACTTGATAAAATTTTGAACTTAGCTGAGTCTCGATACCAGGACTATCGTGACTGGTGATATCTATATATATATCCCAATTTGATGTGCTCTGGCCAAATATATTTCGAAAGATGTTCCCCTGATAAAATACAGTTCGATAAGAACGCATCTACGCATGCACACAATTCTGTTTATACAGCATCTAATTGTACTCTAATGCTACAAAGCACTGCATAGTTTCAGCATAGCACCTGCAACTCAGGCCATACTGCTCTCATAAATAATTAGGCAGGCACAAATCGCACTGGCACACCACCAGCCACAGACGAGGTCAGTCGGACCCACAGCTTGATCTTGATATCCTCTTGATCGCCCAAGTAGTGTACGTCCTTGAAGGTCTGCAGCACTCTAACAATAGTGAACCCAGCCTCGGTGAGCGCAAACTGCTGGCCAATGCAGATACGAGGACCACCGTTGAACGGATAGTAATCCCATGTGTGGGTCTTGCCCTCTGCCCATCGCTCTGGTCGGAACTCGTGGCTGTCCTCGCCCCACAGCTCAGGCAGTCGCTGGGTCGCTGACGGGCAGTAGATCACCCGCTCACCCTTCTGCACCAGAATAGGCTCGTCGTAGTTCTTTCCACCTCCTCGAGGCAGTACAGTGTCGCGTATGGCGGTGCGGAAGTTCAATGGCACGATGGGCTGAAGTCGCAACACCTCATTGAGAACGTAGCCTAGATAGGTACATCGTTTCAGCGACTCAAAGTTGATCTTCTCGCTGGTGGTACCAAACTCCTCGAGCACAGCCTCTCGCAGCTTGTTCCACACCCGCTTGTCCTTGGCCAGATACAGAATGGTGTACGACATGAGCGCTGCGGTGGTGTCGCGGCCAGCCAGCAATACATTGAACGCCTGGTCTCGAATCAGCACCGGATCGCGCGTCTCTCGCGTGAGCTCGCTGATGAACACATATCGGCCATTAGACTCCTGACCTGGCTCCAACGGCTTTTCGAGCGCTTTGTGCACGAAGTAGTCTACAAAGTTCTTGCACATGTTGATTCGCTTGCGAAACTCGAACGTAGTGCCTAGCCAGTACAGCGCCCCGAGCCGAGTGCGCAGGCACAGCACATTCAGGCAGTACGTGAAGGAGTCAGCAAATTCGGTCGCCGACACCAGTCGAGTAGGCCCCTGGAACTGCTTCTTGGAGTCGAGCAGCGAGTCGGTACTCTCGCCAAAAAGGAACTCGGTCGCAGTGTCCATCGTCAGCTCGTGGAAGTGCTGCTGGCAGTCCAATGTCCCATCACCACTGGCACTCCAATCCTTGAACACCTTGAGAAGAATATCAACGTGCTGGTCCAGGGTCTCAATTTGCGATACTTGCTCGCGAGTGAACTGAGGACGCAACATCGCCCGCGAGTGCTTCCAGCCGTCTCCGCTCAGCGTGAAGATACCATTCCCTAGCAAGGGAAAAAACTGGTTGTAGCGGTACCCCAGCGAGTAGTCCTTGAAATTAGTGGCCAGCACCGTCTTGATGTTCTCGGGGTCGACTGTGAACATGGCGAGCTCGAACCCCAGCTGGATCTGCATCGTCAGCAGGCTGTCCCCGTACTTGTCGCGGAATCCGTACATCAAATCCCACAGATACAGCAGAATCTCATTGTTTCTGTCGGCACGCACCAGACGGTACAGCAGCGGCAGGCCAAACGGCCTGAACATGTCAGTGACTGGCATTTTGCACCCGTGCTTTTTGGCAGCCTGCTTGTACGAGAACGACATGAGCAGCTCTCGTGCGAGCAGTAGCCCGAGCCCGGCCGCCAGGGCTATCGCGATAGTCGACAGGATCGAAATCGACATGTTGAAATGCCAATTGAGTTGCTAGTAGAAAACACAAGTTGGCCAGGCGGGACTAATCTGTCTTATATAGCGATCTAGGAGGGGCCGCTTGTGCTCATTTTGAGGTTCTTGCATTAGCATTGCATAAGCACCGAGCCAATAGCTTCTGAGCCGAACAACGATGAGAGCCGAGCTGCATGCGGGGTCTGATCGGCGCATTTGCTAACCTACTGTGGCTACCGCATGAGTTAGGTCCATGTGAAGGCAGCATGTGAATGGGCTCTGAGCGGGGTCGCTAAGGTTTCAGTATGAGATGTGGGGTCGCTGAGATTTCAGCTACAGATGTGGGGTCGCCGTATCGGGTGTTGAAGCAACAATTATGATGAGTTGCAACGGCGTCACCATCGTCAGATGCAACTGTTTGCACATGATAATAGCAGTGCTTAGTTGTTTCACTAGCTATCAATTGAATGGCCGTTCTAATAGGCTGATATGTGCCAATATTTGGTAACTGTGAATCACACTAAGAGCTGAACACTGAGGTCTTTGGATGCTGCGCTTCTTTATCATTTATTGGGCGTAGGTGCTTTCAATAAATGTCGAAATGTACATAGAACTTATTTTGTTTCGTCAATTGATGATTCTATTAGCATATCCACTATTTAATGGAATAGTTCGTTTCTATTACCTCGTGGTGGCTGGAGTGCTTGGCTTGTGGCAAATTTCAAAATTCAGCTTTGGTCAAGTTCTTCGGCAGTTCCAATTAATTGATTAAATCCGATACAAATACCACTCGTTGCACATTCACATAGGTTGTGGTGTACTTACTGTGGTACAGCACTGTAGTATTGCTTGATGTGCACCCAATGTGATAGATCCTGTGAACAGTCTGGACAAGACTCTCTTAATTGTATTTGTAATCTTCCTGTATGGGACATTCTCACTATTATCCACATGTCTCTTTCGCAAGCGGGCGTCGTTTCAATTTGACTGTAGTCAGGAAACAGGTCATTGGTACGTCGTCGATGACAAGTATCAACTGGTTCTAATTCTTTATCTTTCTGTCCCATCTTTGAAATTTTGTAGAAAAATGGATTGATTCAATGACCAGCGAGCAAACCTTGAATGTTTTCCAGCCATTCAATGATTTTGGCCAGGAGACAACATCAGATATATTGTTGAGCTTTCTGGAAATATACTTCTGCCGGTCATAGCTGTTGAATTTTCAATCAAACCTTAAATAGCGGGACTGAGTGATACCCATTAGAGGGCCGGATACCTTCTAATATGACAGTTGGCTATAAATGACTTAATCCATAGCAGACTTGTGAATTCACACGTGGAACAGCGAAATATGGCCAACTTAAAAGGATCGAATTCATTAATCTACCTGATAAAATGGGTCTCCTGAGGATGTTCATGCCCGGTCAGTCGGACATAGCTATGATGCCTACAATAAAAGTACAGTCGTACTAGATGTTCTAATATTGTCCGTAGAATATACCAATTAGTCAACAGTCCGACATGATGTCACTCGTCGTCTGTATCATAGGCTCTTTATTGCATACTCAAACGGGGTTAAATTCAATACCCTCGTCCATATAAAAAAATACTTTCAATACATAACTGGAATCATCAATAATCCAATTTAATGCACTAAACATATTTTAGGAATTGATTGTAATGACATATATAAGATTGGCAATATTGAATGACCAAATAGTATGCAGTGATTTTGTGATGCTCAGCGTTTGTTTATTTGAACCGAAAAATAGTAGTCGGTTAATCAATTTATACTTACGAGACGCATGTATTGGTAGAGAAGCAATTCTAGACGCCTGTACGTCGTATCATAGTATGTATTATGCCGATACAAAGACAATGCCATTAGCCGATAATGCATGTCTCGAGCGCTGCAATCAAAAAGTATCCTTCCAGCAGATCTTAACTGATGTGGCTTATTTTTGCAGCTTTTCACATGAGAATGCCTACTCAGGAGGCTTGTGCGGGTACGGGTTGTTTCATATGCAGCAGCCATATAATACTCGTGCGGTCAATCCGCGCTCACGGTGGCTGGCTGAGACCACATTGGACGGCCAAATGTCGAATATGATACATCCAAATGATTCGACTAGTCATTTCAGTCGGCTCAATATTATTTGTATGTCGCTGTTGGATGTCGACGTGATTCCCAGAGCCGTGTCAGCACTTTCTGCCTGATATTACTGAAGTGGAGACTGACAGCATGAATCCTCATGCAGCGACATGCAGGTCCAAAACACCTCCATGACCTCTGCGGAATTCTTTACCTGCTTGGCTGCCTCAACAGAAAAAGCCCTATCTTTGATTATCCTCATAGCAATCTGGCAATAGTTGAATACATTTCCCAACAGCGCTCAGCCTCTACGGGACCAGTTGCTGTTTATTATCTGCCCTGGATTCCTACTGCTCATCGCTGGCTAGCTCATCGCCCCCTAGGTACCGCAGCTGCCATTTGTGGCTAGCCCCCTAAACCTTAAAGCTGGCGGGAAACACTATATAAGCGAAGAGAGCCCCGAACCGTAATTTCCACAGCCACATTCTCATTTGCTCGTCGAATACGGTCGTCGTTCATTAAATTTTGTTTGATTAAGTCGCGTCTGGTACGCGCAGCCACTCCTTATTTATTGTGCTCGACTCAGGGTGTCGCGTGTGATGTCGGTGGTGGAGTCAATGCCCTCATCACAGGCTGACGGAGAACGACAGCATGAGATTGCTCAGTCCAAGGTCGAGGAGGTTCGTGTAACCGCGATTCCAGACATTGGAAAGTGTGTGCAGGACAGTGATGAAGACGCGGTTGTGGATGTGATTGATGGCTATAGGGAGCATCTACCGGTCGCGTCAGATAGTGATGATGATGGTGCTCAGGATGACTGCGTACTTCGCGACGCGGAACCGCCTGGTCAAGCATGTGCTACAAACTGGGAGCTCCTGACTAATGTGGAGATGCGTATGGTGGTGGATGCTGAGTCTCTAGTGCTGGTCAACAGCCGACGCGAATATCTGATGGGTCAGGAAGGCGAAGATTTTGACGGTTCCTGTCAGCAGCGTGCCTGTACAGTAGTCGCTGAACTGCGTTCTCAGATATCTCGCAGTGCTGAAGGCGATCTCAAGCTGAGTCCCTGGTTGGACATTCCCAATATCAAAACACTGTCCACCAGCTCGTACGACGACGACACGGAGCTGGCGCTGTGGGCAGCTGTCATTTCGGATTACAGGAAAACGGTATTCAAAGTACCGAAATATCTGTCGACAATGGTGTGGTCGGGTATTCCTGCGCCTCTGCGAGGCCAGATATGGAAATCTATGGCAGATGCCCACTCACCTACTCTCGAGAGCCTGTACTACTCACTTGCCTCTGAATGGACCCATTTTTCCAAAATCATTGGTCGCGACCTCAACAGGACGTTTCCTGAAATCAGTCTATTCAGCGAGAAGGGTGGCAGTGGGCAGACGATGCTGGGACGTGTAATGCGGGCGTATAGTGCTTATGACATCCAGCTCGGGTACTGCCAGGGGCTGACTTTCGTGGCTGGTCCACTTTTGTTGCACATGGGAGACATGGACGCGTTTTGTGTGCTGGTCAAGCTGATGGAGGACTATGGTCTGCGGTCGATGTTTACTGCTGATATGGCAGGTGTGCCGCTGCGGATGTTTCAGTTTGAGTATCTGCTGGCAGAGGTTCTGCCCTCTTTGCATAGTCATTTCAAGGCATTGGATATTGCGCCCATCTACGCGTCTCAGTGGTTTTTGTCTGTTTTCGCGGTCACCTGTCCTCTGAGCATGCTGATTCGTATCTACGACGTGATATTCTGTGAGGGTGCCGTGCCGACTCTGATGCGCACTGCACTAGCGGTGCTGAAGCGAAACGAAAAGCTGCTGCTCAGCTTTGATGACGAAGAGCCTATACTGGAGCTGCTGCTGGGAAAGTCGCTGTGGGATGTATATAACAATGATGCTGACGTGTTGGTGTCAGATATAACGTCCATAGATGGAAGTGTCGTGCTTTTGGGCCTCAGCACGTCGGAATTTGCCTACAAGAATGGAGGTAAAGGCAAGCATGGTCGAGCGTTGTCTCGCAAGAGAACGAAAAAGGGAACCTCTGTGAGTGCAATCCCGTCGCTTGGAGGAGGTGCCGCGGCATCTCGATACCTTTTTGGTGGCATCCCCAGTTTTTTCAACAAGCATGCTGCCAAGCCAGTCAATTTAGGACGTTCTCTTTCGAAAGACTCGTCGCACTCGGAAGTCACTCTCTCAAACTCAGTGAGTTACCAATCTTTGACGACTGTGGCCTCTGCGGTAGACGACGATGACGAGACTGATACCAGCTCCAACGTTTCGCTGGACGACGTTGAAAAACAGACTGCTGACCTCCATATTGAGATGTGCAATTCACGGTTTGCACTAGAGAAAGAGCAGATGGAGCGCCAAGTTGATCGGCAGCTGCTCATAACTTTACTGTCGCAATTACCTAGCGACACTGTTGAACAGAACCCAGCCATTGGAGCGTCGCTGTCGGAGTTGAAGCTGCGAATGCACGTCACTTCATCAGACTTGAAGCCGAGCTTTGACCACGATCATCAGTGCTCGAACTGTGACCGGCTCTTGTTGGATTTGGCGTCTGCTAAATCAGCCGAGGCTATGGCACGACTGGAAGTGGATCAGCTCAAGGACGAGCTTTTCCAGTTGAAGTCGGGCCTGCGAACTGCTCCTGAGACTCCTCCTGGAGGCTCTCCAGTGAAGGCCAAGTGGGGTCGTATCTGGACTTGAACATTAGTGTATGACGATATTTGAATGTATGATTTGCAGTATCGAAGTATATGAATTTTACAATATGAAAACTTCAAAGTTGCTTACCAGAAAACTGTTATTGAATCAGGTGAAATCAGAAGCATTGAGTACTGTAGCACAAATTCATGAATTGTAGTCAAATGTTAAATATTTTGTCGAGGTTAATAGTCGTAACCAACACAACAGTTCGACAGAGTTTGCAATTACAAAGTGCCATTACGATATAAATCAGCAGCAATAGTTGATCCAATTATATAATAGAAATACGGAAGTCAAAGCTAGCCAGACGGTAATTCCAGTCAATACAAGCTTGGAGCTGAGAGTTAGAAACTGTAGAGTGTAAGAAAATGTGTCAGACAAAATTAGTAAGGTAGCGTGGTTTTTTCCACATCGACCCCCAGCCAGCAAGAACGCACAGCCGGGCATCTCGAGCCAAATGCACTCTAGTCATCATATCACATTTATTTTCGCCTAGTACTCACCAGTTAAGCAAAAGTGCAAGGATAAAAAAGATTTTTCGGACGCTATATAAGCGAATTTCAGTCACGTGATTTACATTCTCCAAACTAGCCAGCGAAGTCATAATAAAAAAAACTTAGTTTAAGCAATTGCTGACGACTTTTATGGTGTATTTCAGCACGATAAAAAGTTGAATGATAACTGTTCATACGCTACGAGTTGTACTCTACTATATGTTTTGATCGAGCTGGCTCGAAGCATGAAATGCTGTTTCACGCTAGGTAATTCTCAGACCAGAGGACGAGGACAAGCGAGAATACCCATTATATCTGATGTTGCTTCTTTCGTGTCATGGCACGCCATTGGTACTATTTGTCAAAGGATGTAAATTGATCAATTACATCGAATGACTTACAACTCTTCTGCTCATATGATGTATTTTTGAGGGTGAGGGCAAAATTCAGGGGTAAGAGAGTGTGACAGGAAGAGTTAGTTCTAGCAATGACCGATATATCAACTTATGTGGCATTACAATTCTCTTCATAAAATTTCATCTTGGAATGAATCTGATGATTATTATTTTTCTTGTTTTCTGATTTATTCATTGTCGTTTGCTTGATGTCAAAACAGTTTTCTTGATGTCAAAACAGAAGCATCCAAGTGGGCCGCGCAGACACATGAAGGTGCGACAGTTGTGGAGTAATGAACATGTTACTAGCTCTGCTCTGGTTGTTTATGAGCTTTTATCTCGTTCTGTAACGTAAACTCAATTTGCAAGTCAATGAGTGTCATGTCGGGTTACATTGCAGTTATGTCGAATCCGAATAGGGCCCGTTCGTGTAATCTTCTTGCACAAAGCGGTGTAGCTATAGTCAAACCTCTCGTAGTGTCCACCAATAAACGTTAATCAGTATTGTGGTACGTGCGGATATAATTGACTTTGTTATGAACATCGATATGAGATGTGATGCAAGCTAGAGAAAAGCAGCACTCGAAAGATTCCATTTTCTACTGTTACCGTCTAAGTGTCAAATGCTAGTGGAATCAGCTCTAACAGTACATATAAATAGCATCAACTTCGGTTCTTCTGCTCCTTGCGGTAGCTGACTTTGTCCACCTTGACTTCTCCATTCACCAGGCTGTATATGTACAGGACACACACGGCTCCCTGGATATCAAGCAAGCAGAAACTGGGCACTTGCGTCTGGTCGTCAGCTTCTTCATCTCCCGACGGTTTCGCTCGACTTCCATTGCCGTCACTCTCGGACTCATCTTCGGCCCAATTGGTAGAAAACGCCCCAGTCGCACTGCCTGGATTTATGAAGAACTTGCCTTCGAGCTGGTATGCTTCGACTCGATGGGTACCGCCCCACACCAACATGTCCACGTCCAATTGACGAGCAGTTATCAGTAGGGCATCTGGGTCGGAATTAGGAATGACAGAATAGCCCGAGACAATGCCAATTCTTATTTGTCCGTGAGTCACCACTCTGTTGAGCGGCAATGAAGGAGACAAGTCGAACTCTCCTTTGACAGCCTGA
Organism: Sugiyamaella qingdaonensis; assembly: GCA_030569235.1. Lineage (NCBI taxonomy): Eukaryota > Fungi > Ascomycota > Dipodascomycetes > Dipodascales > Trichomonascaceae > Sugiyamaella > Sugiyamaella qingdaonensis. Next base: position 29,659 of record JAJMKI010000015.1, read on the forward strand.
TAGTCCGACGAGATATCCTGGAGGAACCTCGACGTCTGCCTATCTGTGACATTTCCTAAACAAAGTACTTGGCCAATTTTACCAGGAGACAATAACTTGCGGAACTTTTGTTAGTTTTGTTCGATTCAATGGCGAAAGTCACCAGCAATGGCCACCAAAGTCTCTAGCAATGCCACCAGTGTGTGGCCATCACATTGCAGCACGAAAAGCCGTATGCCGATGTAGAAAACCAGCACTGAGGAGAGTTCTATTAATAAATACCTTAGCAGGAATGTCCTACCTGTTAGAACAGCTCTTTCAAGTGTTTAAGGATACTCACGCTGGCTCTATCCGGAATATGGAGGTCTCCTATAGCCAGGACCAACATGTTGTTAAGACGTGAGGCTGTGTGCCGTGGGACTTGAGATGAAATGCAGATAGATAGATGCCAACCAGAATAAGCAGTCAGTTCGGCAATAGTACGAAGACAAATATAATAAAGAGGAAATAACACTGATATCACCAATGGTTTGAGAATTGTATAGGAATAGATAAGACAGATATGCATTACGAATCAATTGTACAAATGAGTGACACAATGCCTAGTACGAATATCTGGTACAATGAATGGCACCATATTGGTAAATAGTAGTATTAATGAACGCTGCCAATGAGATAACACCCGACGAGTACGACTGAACAGTACAAGTGAGAAATTACGTGAGGGGTAAAACTGAACAGTACAACGTATATCATCATACGCACAACTAACAAGCCAATCTTACCCTTCTACAATTCAATCAAATAAATTAACACTGTTGAAGCATATACACATAGCGTAGAGGGCAGCAGTTGATGGCCCAGGGAGAGTTGTGGATCACATTTAGACAGGGAGAGGGAACTGCTTAGCCCAGCTGGCAATTTCCCCTCGCAGGTTAGCCAAAGCGCCATCAGCATCAGCGGTGACGGTCTCCTTAAAGTCCTTCAGCTTGTTGGCCTCTTTAGGAAGCTTGTTCTGAACCTCCACTGAGTACTTGATTGCCTTGTCAATGTAGCTGACAATTCGCTTGAAATCGGCCTCACCGAGTCCTCGCGTGGTCATGGCAGGTGCACCAATACGAACTCCACCAGGCACGAGAGCAGACTTGTCGCCAGGGATCGAGTTCTTGTTGAGGGCAATGTTGATGAGCTCGCACACAGTCTCGATGCGAGCTCCGTCGATGCCCTTGTCTCGCAGAGTCACCAACACCATGTGTGAGTCGGTTCCGTTGGACACCAGGTTGTAGCCATACTCCTTGAACGCCTCCTCGAGCGCTTTTGCGTTCTTGAGCACCTGCTCCTGGTACTCGACGAACTCGGGGGTGTTGGCCTGCTTCAGAGCAACCGCAAGAGCCGTAATGGTGTGGTTGTGAGGGCCTCCCTGGTGGCCAGGGAATACCGAGAAGTTGATGGGCCCCTCGAGGTCGTACAAAACCTCCTTGCCGGACTTGGGGTTGACGGAGCGCACGCCTCTGCGGAAGAAGATCATGGCACCTCGAGGTCCTCGCAGCGACTTGTGAGTCGTGGTGGTGACGATATCTGCGTACTCAAAAGGACTGGGAATCACCTGAGCAGCAATCAGGCCCGAAATATGGGCCATATCTACCACCAGGTAGGCACCGACCTTGTCAGCAATCTCGCGCATCCGCTTGTAGTCAATGAGACGGCAGTACGCAGAAGTGCCTGCCACGAGCACCTTGGGACGGAACAGCACAGCAGTCTTCTCGAGCATGTCGTAGTCGATCAGACCGGTCTCGAGGTCAACGCGGTAAGGCATAGTCTCGAAGTAGGTCGATACGGCCGAGATTTTTCGCGAGTCGGTCTGGTAACCGTGCGAAAGATGACCCCCGTGAGGAAGGTCGAGACCCATCAGTCGCTCATGGGGCTTCATAATGGCCTGGTACACCTGAAGGTTGGCTGGCGAACCAGACAGCGTCTGGACATTGACACCCCACTTGTCAGAAGTGACATGGAACGCAGTCAGAGCTCGGTCCTGGCACAGAGTCTCAATACGGTCAATGTGCTGGTTTCCTCCGTAATATCGAGCACCTGGATATCCCTCCGAGTACTTGTTGCACATAGGAGATCCCAGCGCGTCGAAAACAGCCTTGGACGTGAAGTTCTCCGAAGCAATAAGCACAATGGACTCCCGCTGGCGAGTGATCTCATCACTCATGATGCCAGCAACCTGGGGATCTAGATCCGCCAATCGCTGCTGAAGCAACTGTCTGTTAGCCTAAACTGCACCAGCACTAAACCTACCTCTTTGTGTGACTCAGATAAAGCATACGACATGTTTTCCGACTTGAACCTCTTTGGAGACCGAATCTTGATTCTTATAGGTAAGACGACAAAGGCTTGGGGTGACCTGCGTTTGGTCACAGTGAAAAAAAAAGTGGCTGAATCAGCGCTGAGTCATGTTGCACAGGTCAAGCGAGATGGGGTTTAAATTCGCCATTTGGACTGCACTCGGAGAGCAATTTCGCTACTAAACAACAAAAGCCGAGATCTAAACCAACCGAGAAGAGATGCGATTCGTGGTATTTTATGTATTCTTATTTACTTTTAATAGATTATGGTACTTTAGAATTCCTGCAAATCCAAACTCCAAAATATGCAGGCCATATACGTTGTGCATGTGGAGGTCTCAGAATATATAGTCTCAAGACATGCATTAAAGTTGCGACCCCTGGGAACGCACACAAGTCATACAGAGTTGTTGCCGTCTCTCTGATTCCTATTTGGATTGACTGGTGTTGGCAGCCTAACAGAGTACGCAGGATGCACCGTTTCGGTGTATACTGGAGGCGGGCCTTGAGGGTCGAAGGATTGGCGCTGCGACGTTCCGTTTAGTGCATTCTGTTTGGACGACTTGTTTGCTCTTCTGCGGATGATTGATACTATGACTGCCACTGCAACGAGAACCACAACGCCCCCCGAAACTGTGGCAATAAGAACCGTGGTATTCATCGAGAAAAGTGGCTCAGACAGTGTGATTTGTGCGCGCCGTTCTCAATAGTCTGAAATCTATAATTATGCTGCCAGATCTCAGCGAATCTGCGATGGCGAGAAACAGATCTATGCCCAAACAATGAACTGCGGTTGACTACAGAAACATTGCCGTCGCTTAGAATGCATTGTAGATCAAGGATGGATGTCGGGACGATTATAAGAGGTAAATTCTTCAAGGTATGTCATATTATAGCAGGCGATTCGGTAGCAGTACTAAGTAGAAAGCACATATATAAGCAGTGTGACTACCAGAAATAATGAGCAAATGAGTGCTGGGCGTCCAATGCAAAACAGTAGTTGTTCATCTCGCAAATTCCAGATGTTGTGGATGGTCGAGATATGGCATATAGCGATGTACTAACATCTCTCCAAAAAGAAGTCAGCTGAGGGGTTTATTATCTGTTTGGTATTTGAGTCAGCTTGACAAAGTGCTAAAAAAAAAGACCATAAATGTTGTGGTGTACTATCGGTTTCTCACCTAGTTAGCTGCATTGGGAGTTACCTATTCCAGCATATATGCATGCGCCCTGCAACTTTAAAAACCAGATGCCCCGCGGTTACACCTCGATCGTCTACAAGCGAAAGAACAATAGCCATACTCTACACTCCATCCAGTCATCTGACGTTACGGAAATTGAATGGGGAGCATAACCAGTAAGTACATGCGGTGATTACTGCTGCTGGTAGTCAACGCCTCTTCTCAACGGGTAATAGCTTCAAGATTCTCCAAGAGAAATCTTTTTGACACCAAATCAAATAGCTAATCACCAAGCTACATCTCATGAGCAGCCCAGAAGCTGGAACTCAAGCAGGGCACAGATCAATTGCTACATGGATTGTCATGTCAACTACTCTCCGCATGGCGCTCAATACAGAGCATCCAGCACATTCGAACACTCTCCAATATCAAGCAAATGAGAATTCACAACAATCCACTAGGTCGAATCGTGCTACTTTATGCTGTTTTTCATTTTCTTTACCTCGCGCTGTCACAGCCTGCCCCGGCACCGAGTCGGTTCGTCTGACCCCCACCGTCGGCTTACCCCAGACCAAAGGTAGCCGCCGCGTCGGCTGTCCCGAGCATCGGGATCCATAAATCGGCTGCCCTCTGCCACTATATAAGCTGTCATCTTACTATTCACAAACTCTGTCTCTCAACATGTCTTCGCAACCTTCACATGATTTGACCATGATTCCTGGTCCCATCGAGTTCGATGACCAGGTTCTGGCTGCTATGTCGCACCCCTCGGTCGCACACACTGCGAAGCCCTTCGTCAACACATTCTCACAAGTGCTGGTGCTTCTGAGACGATTGTTCTTCTCTAAAGACCAGAATGCCCAGCCCTTTGTCATTGCCGGGTCAGGGACACTGGGATGGGACATTGTAGCAGCTAACCTGATTGAAGCTGGCGAGCACGCCCTTGTGCTCAACACTGGATACTTTTCAGACTCGTTTGCTGACTGCTTGGGAGTGTACGGAGCCAAGGTGGACCAGATCAAGTCCGCTATTGGAGACCGACCAAGTTTGGACGAGGTCGAGGCTGCTCTTAAGTCCGAGCAGTACAAAATCATCACAATCACTCATGTGGACACTTCGACTGGTGTTCTCAGCGATATCAAGGCCATTTCTGAACTCGTCCACAAAATATCGCCCAACACACTTGTTGTTGTAGACGGCGTCTGTTCTGTGGGAGTTGAGGAGATCCGCTTCGACGATTGGGGTCTCGACTATGTGCTGACTGCGTCGCAGAAGGCGATTGGCGCACCTGCTGGTCTGTCCATTTCGTTTGCTTCTGCTAGAGCAATTGAGACGGTCCAGAACCGCAAGAGCCCAATTGCGTCGTATTTTGCGAGCCTTGCTCGGTGGCAGCCCATTATGAAGGCTTACGAGTCCCAAAAGCCCGCTTATTTTGCTACTCCTGCCGTGCAGAACGTCTACTCGTTGCTCGCGTCGCTCAACCAGATTGCTACCAGCGAATCGGCGCTGCTGGAGCGATTCAAGGTTCACAGGGAGGCATCCGACAGAGTTAAGGACACAGTTGAGAAGCTTGGCCTGAAGACAGTGGCTATCAACAGGCAGATTGCTGCTCACGGCATGACTGCAGTGTACCTTCCTCCGGGACTGCAGAATACCGACCTTCTTCCGTGGTTGCTTGAGAGGAACATTCAACTCGCTGGCGGCATTCACAAGGAAATTGCTACAAAGTATTTCCGAATTGGCCATATGGGAGTGTCAGTGACGAATCCTAAGCTCGGCCATCTCGACAAAGTGTTGTCGGTGCTGGCGGAGGGGATTGTCAAACTCAAGAAATAAATGTCGAAACCGAAACCGAACAGCGTCGGTCACCGCACTGTTTTGAGCAGTAACTCATCCAAGCTTACATATGACGTACTAACCGAAGTATACAAATAGAAACGGATAAATGCCAACAAACAAATACGAGCGAACAAGTACACTCAATTTCAGTTCATAATGGCAGGAACAGTGCCTATACTTAATGTGGTAGATTGTTCTCTGTAGTAGTAAGATTATTATCTTAACTGGATACGAAGGAACCAACTGCGCAGCAGTTGCTACAGCGCGACGGAGATGTATGCTCTATTAGGGCCAGATGAATACTAGTGAGAGCTGGTTCTTGCGACTCCGTCGCGCCGTGGCAACTGCTGCGCAATTGTATTTAATATAGTAACCATCAACTGTCAGGCTGATGTCTGGTAGACTTTAATACACTGTGCTTGTCATTCACTATCGAACCGTTGGTATACAATGCCAAGATACAAGATATTTTGCTAGTTTACGACTACAATCCAACGTACCGTGCCATTCAGTCAAAGTTACATTTCAATGCTGTATTCTAATCATGAATCATTAGAAGTCGGTACTTGTTTTATTTGGCCTTCTTCTTTTTAGGCTGAGAGTACTTTGCCTCGAGACTGTCGATGAGCGAATTGAATCTTTTTTCGCCCCGCGACTTGATCATCAGTGCGAGTGCATCTTCGCCTGATGCGCCAGACTTTTTGTGCTTGTTGAGCCCGAGCTCTTCTGCCAGCTGTTCTGCCTCTTTGGCCTCTCGCGTAGCAGCAGCTCTCCGCTTCTTCTTGGTTGCACCAGACTCTTTCGTAAACTTTGAGTATGCCTTTACTTCTTTACTGTCAATGGCCTCCTGAATAATTCCTCGTACTCTGTCCTCATCAACAATCAAATCAGAGTGTAAAACATTTTCAAAAACGACGTCGAGGTCTCCCTTGGACTCCTGATAGTACTTGAGAATATCAGCTCGCTCTTCGCCAGACTCGCGATACTCTCTTTTGTCCTGTTCTATCATCTCCTTGGTGACTTCGGACCTGCACAGATCAGCAAATAGATCTCGGAATGACTTGTCGGTCTCGATTTCGTCAAAGCTGCCGGTGCGGTCGTAGCGGTCGCGTCTTTCTGCATCACTGAGCACTCCGTATGCGAACGCGACTTTCTGGAACGCTTCGTGGAATTTTGCTCTTTGCTCATCGTCTTGGGCTTTGTCGGGGTGTGTAACCAGCGCCTTTCGTCTGTACGCCTTTTTGATATCATCGGCGGTAATTGTCTTGTACTCTGACGAGTCAAGTCCTAGAACCTGGTAGGGATCCAAGTCGTGGGTATCAGGAAGTTCTGCCATGGTGATTTCACTGTAACCGACAACCAACTGCCAATATGACACCTTTGCAGGATGATGGAATCAATACACTGAATTTTACAAAAAAAAATCCGAATGTCAAGACTAAATGAGTCAATGGCAAGTTGGAAACTTCAGTATTAACACTGTAGACGTACATGCAGTCGGATTTGGTTAAATGCCGAATACGCGCTGCAGCCTGCAGATCTAATTTGTCTTCCGTATGCGAAGGTTCAGGTAAAAACTAAAAAATCGTCATAAATGGTGTACTACTTTGAGTCAACGGGAGTGTCGGGAGAAATAGAGCCGCCCTTCTTCATTTACATGGGAAAGCATAAGGAGGAGAGTAAGTGTGCTTTATAGCAAGGCTGGTTCTGACAAAGATGAGGATCTTATTAGATGGGGACTTGATGACGATGTCTGGTAAGTTAACGAGACTTGCAAGCATGCTGTACAATATATGATTCCAAGCAAGTTGTTCAAGTAAGCACTTAGAGTGCGTGCAGTTTAAGTTGCGTTGGTGAGATTGTACAGCTCCGCACAGCAGCGGATCAGTATTGAAATGCACAGTTCAAATGTATAGTGAACATACGAAATACTAATGCAGGTTCCATGTCGACAATCTGAGTTCTGCGCATGTTTACCTGCGACTGCCGGAAGGCATGCCTTGGACAGAGATCCCTGAAGAGGTTTTGGTGGACTGCGCGCAGCTGACAAAGGCAAATTCAATTCAAGGCAACAAGAAGGATAATGTCACTGTCATTTACACGCCGTGGAAGAATCTTCACAAGACAGGAGCAATGGTGGCCGGCCAAGTGGGCTTTAAGAGAGAGAAAGACGTCCGAAAAGTGCATATTGAGACGAGGATCAATGCCATTATCAACCGACTCAATAAAACCAAGCGGGAGGAATTCCCCGACCTACAAAAGCAGCGCATAGAGTACGACAGCGAACAGCATAGGACCGAACACACCAGGCGGCAGCAGCGTGCCAAGCAGGAGCTTGAGCTGGCACGAGAACGCAAGCAGCTGGCATACCAGCGGGATCATGCTTACGATGATGTATTTACTGACGACAACGTCCGGCACTCGAACAATCAGTTCCGGCCAGAAGACTACGAAGAGGACTTTATGTAAATACAACATCACACGCAGCAGTATTCCGTATTTCAATAACAGATTTTGTCGGATGTTTAAGTTTGATGTCTAACAAGTTAATGCAGGTTACTCAAGGTCTAAAGGCATATCGAATTGCCCTTTGACGATACTTGTAAATTTTAGTTATATTCGTTGGCATAACATGGCATAATACTGGCAAAAATTATCAATGTTAAGCCAATTTATACAGTTCACATCTACGCTAGATAATATATCAATAGTCAATTCGCTGGCGTTTACAGCTAATCAGATATGAGCAGCAAAGTTGCCAGCCTCTCGCTGATCGTCCCACTTCTCGACCCAGAAAGTCGGACACAGAGAGCTGTAGGCTCGGAAAAACACCTGGCAGGGAGCAAAATCCTCACCCTTGGCCTTGACACACTTCTGGTAGTCAATGTAGTTTTGCCAGCAGTGCTTGGTCTGGTTCTGGTTGGGGAACCTGTTGTTAGAACTGCCCGCAATCTCAGGCCATGAAAGTAGAAGATTCCACTTGAATATGAAATGAGCAAGTTGGATACACGTCAGCATTGAGTTGACGGAGCTGTTTGATGCTGCGCTCGAGGTATTTACAATACGACAACTAGCCATTGCGAACAGTAACAATGTCACGTTTCGAACCACCTCACTGCCGCCAATCACTCCTTCAACACTGATGATGAGAACTGTGCAACGCATCGAGCTCGCCAAACAAAACAAACGCGATGATTGAAAATCGCTAATACCACTATCACAACTCGTCCAAGAACACATCTAATCAATGACAGTCAAGTCACAACTGCTGCGAGCTCGAACACGCCATTTCTACTTTTCACCAATGGCCCCGCACAATTCACTTACAGAGGATTTCCCTGGACTGCCGTTAGTTATTGACCCCCAGAGTGTGGTACTTACCAGTCTTCAGAACAGGTTCAGACTCAGACTCGCTCATTGTTTAATGTCAAGTTACAAACGCAACTCCCAATTTTTATTGGATGCCTGCTTTTACACATCATGCCACACGCCGCATCGCCGGATCAACTTTGACATGAAGAGAAAATGTGAGTAGACATTGTGGTGAATTTTCGCTAATCAAGCTGCTGTGAGTGCTGTGGCTACTCGCAAAGCACAAAAAGTGGACGATGGAGATTCTGGCGGTATTTCCTCTTCACCGGTTGAAGATCTAGGCGAACTACCCAGCAGAGGAAGCAGTATTGGGATCAACTCATCACCAGCAGATACTGAGGCTGAGGATGATGCTGAAGACGAAATAGAGCACAATGGCGGAGAAGCCGAAGAGGATGACGTTATAGACGGTGCTTTTGTAGACGAGGTGCTGGTGGACTTGTCAAAATATGGAAAAGAAGTCCAACTGGATCAAAATGTCTCTTTGTATGCCATGAATCCCGGTGATGTGCTAGCGTTTTCTGGAGAATTCAGCTTTACGGTGCAAAAGGGAGCTGTTCGTGTTATGGGAGCACTGATCCATGCGAACAGCCGTCAATTCAAAGTGCATTCACCCAATAATGGAACTCACGCGCTTCCGGTGTTGGAGTGTGTGCAGGTTCAGGATCGTAGCCTCGTTTCGGAGACTAGAGATGACAATAATGACAAACTTTTTGATACGTTTCGTGCAATCGTCAAAGTGACACTCAATTCCAAGTCTGAATTATACGATGTTCATAAAATAGCCCCACAATTCAAGAACCTGTGGTCTGGTGATATCGGGGTGCTCTCTAGGGTGCCCAAGTCTACGAGGCTGTTCAGACCACCGAGGTCTTGGTACGATTTTGCATACAAGGTTGTTGCGAACTGTTCTTCAGACAGCCATAACACTATTCCAATTGTACTCGTGGTGGGACCAAAGTCAACGGGCAAGTCTTCATTCTGTAAGTTTCTTGTCAACCTCGTGAAATCGCAGATAAGTGAAATGCCAGTGAGATACCTTGAGCTTGATCCCGGCCAGCCAGACTATGGACCTCCAGGAACACTCTCGCTCCGGGAAGCTGACTTCAATTTCAGTCCTGCATTCGCGAATTGCACCAAGCTGACGTCTGCAATGTGTGTACGGGGATTCGGCCACACTTCACCTAAAGATGTCCCCGGAGACTATATCGAGCAGATCCGTCAACTTTATCAGTGTTTTAAGAAGAGCCAGTCGGCTGCTTTAGGTCCTTTGGTTGTCAATACACCTGGATGGACAAGGGGTCTTGGTGTTGACTTGCTGGCCAGCATCTGTGAGATTGTTCGTCCAACTGTTATTGTTGGTCTCGGGTCAGAGGATTCTCAATTCGAAGTGCGAGTAGCACTTGACCGAGCTGGAGGCGGCGTGCAATTTGTTCCTCTTGAATCTGTCGGTCCCCTGAGTAATACCGGATATTCCTCTGCAGATTTGAGGAGTTTGCAGATGATTTCTTATTTGCATTCATCTTACGGTTTCTCGTATCATCTGACAGATATTGCTCCCTATTCTGTGCCGTACACAGGAGAGTCACAATTTCGTATTCAGGGCCTGTATATCAGTGGCTCAGAAGATATCGATTCCGACGATGTTGCTTTGGCCATCAATGGATGCCTTGTGGCTATTGTGACTGCACAAGCTAATACTGCGAATGAGGAAAACACTATTTTGACCCGCGAGTCGATTCCCTATTTAAGAACGGTAGATAATTCGTCCATTTTGGACGCTGATTGTTTAGGTTACGGCATCATCCAATCAATTGATGAAGAAAATCAGACCTTCAGGTTGCTGACTCCTGTTCAAATTGGCGACGTGAGCCTGGGAGGTCGCCAATTGCTATTGGTTAGAGGGCGCCTACAGCTGCCGCTATGGGAGCTGTGGAATCAGGTTGACACCGATGCTCCATACTTGTCGAAAGTCACAGCTGGTGTTGGTTCCCAGGTTTGGCGCCCCCGTAGGAATGTTCTTAGACGTGGACATATTCCGGCCTAATGCGCTTATCCAGAATAAAACTTGGGTAGGTATGCACTCTGATTAGATTAAACTTTGCTCTGTGGTGAGGGATGTTGAATCTACATGTACATACATATATATGGGCTATATGCTTACTATTTATTTTTCGACATTTTGTGTTAGAAAGATGTCAACAGTTATGCTCTATTAATATACATTATTTCGAAGACGTTTGCTTCATTCTATTGTACTTTGCGCGCTCGCTGTCAGACACGCTCGCTCTCACTTTGTCGAACGCTTGTTCAAAATGTTCTGCCTTGATAGAAACAACCGCAGGACCATCCTCGAAGCCGGCAATCCTGCGATCCTGTAAAACTGTTTTCAAAGCCTGGGTGGCTGCCTCTCTCTTGAGGTTTGCCAAATCCGCACCGCTGAAATTTCTACACCGCTCATCATGAGCAATCACCGCCAAGTCAACTGATCCATCAAGAGGCGATTTTCGGGTCACCGTCTTCAGGATCTCTACTCTCTCTTCAGCGGTTGGAAGCTCAACATAGAGCTGTTTATCGAGTCGTCCAGGTCGCATCATCGCACTGTCTATCATATCCGGTCTGTTGGTTGCTGCAATGACATACACACCTTTGCGGTCACCAACACCATCCAGCTCCGTCAGCAACGTATTCACGACTCTTGAAGAAGCCTCCGAATTGGAATCATCACGCCTCGGGACCAGAGCGTCCAGTTCGTCAAAAAATATCACACAGGGCTCAGAAGCTCTTGCCCGCACGAAAACTTGCCGAACAGCCCTTTCAGACTCTCCGACATATTTGTTGAGCAGCTCTGGTCCACGAATTGAGATGAAGTTCGCCTGGGATTCGTTGGCAACCGCCTTGGCCAGCAGCGTCTTACCGCATCCAGGAGGACCCCACAGCAAAACTCCAGACGGAGCATTTATGCCTGCTGCCGCGTATAGCTCTGGATTCTTGATGGGCTCTACAATTGCATACTCGAGCTCTTCACGGATTCCAGACATGGCACCGACATCTTGCCAAGTAACATCAGGAACAGTTGCAAACCCTTCTCGTTTGGAAGATGGTTGCACGGACGGTATTGCTGTGGTAAAATCATCGAACGTTATAGCAATCGACGCTAGTTGCTCAGCCGTCAACGGCACTGTTTCATCGTCGAAAAAGCCACGCTTTTTAAATGCAGTTTGTTCTCCACCCTCAGATACTGCTACAGCAGCATCACTCATGGCTGGAGTGTCCGGTGCCACAGTCAGATCTACCTCCATCGAGTCAGAAGGAAGATTGTGCAGAATGCGTTTTATGGCATTGGCACCTGCAGCAGTAACAAGAGCCTGGAGATCAGCTCCAACGTAGCCTGCAGTCATTTTGGCCAGTTTCTTGAAGTCAAACTGTGGCCCACCTTCGAGCTTCAGCTTCAGAGAGATAGTCTCGAGGATTTTCTGCCTTGTGTCTTGGTCAGGAACCGTCATGCAAATCTCTCTGTCAAACCGACCACCTCGCCGCAGAGCCGAATCTATAGAATCTGGACGATTGGTAGCACCAATAATCATAACAGGCTTCCCTCCCGTTTTTTGCATTGACACATCGTCCATGCAAGTGAGCAGCTGTGCAACAATACGCCTTTCCATTTCTCGCTGCGCACTCTCTCTTTTAGGAGTTATAGCATCAATTTCATCAATAAATATCAGACACGGAGCAAGTGTCTTTGCTTCGTCAAAGATCTCGCGCAGCTTCTTTTCAGATTCTCCAGACATGCCGCTGACGACTGACGGAGCCGACACCGACAAGAATGCCACGCCAAGATCGTTGGCCAGCGCATTCGCGAGCATTGTTTTTCCGCACCCTGGAGGACCGTGGAGCAATACACCTCGCGGAATATCAGAGCCTATCTCTGCATATACCTCTGAATGGCTGAGAGGCCATACAATGAGCTCTCGCAGCTGATCTATAATCTTGTCGATTCCCCCCAGATCACTTAACGAAACATTGAGCGTAGGACGCTTTTCCAGCTTGTCTTTCCTTCCCTCCTTCTTCTGTCTTTTGCTTGGCCGATCTTTTTTATCCTTTTCGTCTTTGGCCTCAATAGCAGGCTGCTGGTCAATTTCATCCACACCATTTGTATTCGATGCTGATGCGGGAGACGACTCTGGCGGAACCGCAGGCGGGATATTCCACAATGTAACAACACTTTTGTTGAGAACATTACTGTCTGTAACATCCATAAGAGAGTCGACGTCTATGCCATCAAAATCGCTGTCGAGATCATCTTCCGTCGTCCTCTGCCTTTCTCTGACCTCTTCACGAAGCTGGGCCATGGCTTTCTCTACAGCATCCTCCAATACTTTCTTCTTGACTCTGCGAAGACTGATCTCGTTTCGCTGGCAAATGGCCACCGCTTCGCCTATTCTCAGCTTGCGCAGATTAAGCAATAGATCCACTTCTTGTCGGTTTCCATCAGAGTCGGTCCCAGCGGTCTCTTCCAGCCATGTGCTGACCAGCTCGTAAACTTTCCGGTCCACGTCTGACTCTAAAGACCTTCTGACGGGTTTTGGTTTCATGATCCAGTATCACACGCCGTGATGTACAGAATAGCCAAAAAACGTAAATTAAAAGACAAAAAAATTAAAATAATATCTGGTTGTGAACAGTCAAAATGTTTTGAGACAAATTCTAAAATTTCAGTTCATGGGGCTTATCGATAAGCGACTCCTGCTACTAATATATATATACATACATATTGGACTGCATCATACTGAGATACCGGACTCTACCTGTTTAAAACGTCAAATAGTACCGTGGGATTTTGCATAGTTAGTTATCGGTGTATCGTTTTGTGTCTGGGTGGATAGTTTTTGGTGGGTGAAAGACGTGATCAGAGTGGACAACGACGATGGGGAACGGAGCTAGCAAGGTCACGGCTCAGGACAAGGCGATTCTGGACATGAAAATCCAGCGAGACAGGCTCCGGCAGTACCAGAAACGGATCCAGGTCATTTTGGAACGGGAAAAGCAGATAGCAAAGGAGTGTCTTGCAAATGGAGATAAGAAACGAGCACTGCTGGCACTACGGAAGCGCAAGTACCAGGAGCAGCTGCTGGTCAGGACGGACAGCCAGCTAGATACGCTGGAGCAGCTCACTCACAGCATTGAGTTTGCGCTTGTCCAAAAGGACGTGATGTACGGGCTCCAACAAGGTAACGAGGTTCTCAAGACTCTTAATGCCGAGATGTCTCTGGACAAGGTGGAGAGAATCATGGACGAGTCAGCCGAAGGAGTGGCATATCAGAACGAGATCACCGAGATGCTGTCGAGCAGAATCACCAACTCAGATGAGGCTGAAGTACAGGACGAATACGAGGCTCTGCTGAGCGAGACGCTGGCCAGCAGAGTGCAGCAGATCCCGGACGTCCCCAGCCAAGAACTGCCCAAGGTCGAGCTGCCCGACGTTCCCAAGACAGATATTGTAGAAGAGCCCGAAGAGCCCGAAGAGCAGCCTCTAGAACGGCAGCCGATCCCTGCGTAGACTGCTTTTCGACAACGATATGGGGTTATGAGTTTGGATTCTTTTTGCATTGTATTTACATAGACAGGCCCTTCACCTGTTTTCACTGCACTAACGAATACATTAATAACACAGTCGCCTAGGCCTAGCACAGTCGTATAGTCCTGCCACTGTCGATAGTATTTTGTCGTATAGAGTAAAAGACTGGTTTGTTCGTTCGCTGTCAGTGCTTAGTACGAGTTGTCCTCGTCGAGCCACTCGAGAAACTCAGGGGTAAAGTACGATATCAACAGATTGGCACCTGCTCTCAGATTGCCCAGTGCTGCCTCGAACGCCATTGCTCGAAGATCTACTACGCCCTTCTCAGCAGCAGCGTGGATCATGGCGAATTCGCCGCTTACTTGGTAGGTTGCAATCGGATAGTCGCGACAGATCTCAGCAGCATCGCTGACGATGTCGAGGTAGAAAGTAGACGGTTTGATGATGAACGCATCGGCTCCTTCTTCAATATCCCGCTTCAGAGCCCGTCTCGCAAGCCCTCGGCCTCCTGGAGGCAGCTGGTAGGCTCTTCGGTTGCCGTGAGACGGCGTCGACCCTGCAGCGTCTCGGAAAGGGCCATATAGGTTGCCTGAGAACTTGGCAGAGTACGACATCAGCAACGTCTGGTGGGCCAGACCGCTGTCAATGAGCCCTCGCTTGATTTCGCGGATGCGCCCGTCAACCATATCAGACGGAGCCACCGCGTGGGCACCAGCCTTTGCGTAGGCAACAGCGACTGCCGCCAGTCGGCGCACCGTCACTTCTCGCACCAGCGAACCGTCGGCTCTGAGCACTCCACAGTGGCCATGAGAGGTGTATTCGCAAAGACAGACATCACACATCACGTAGAGGTCGGGGAAACTGGCCCTCAGTGTCTTGATGGCTCGAATCACCGGTCCATTTGGGTCATCGGCAGCTGTACCCTCTTCATCCTTGACTCCCGGTTTCAGCGGGACGCCAAACAAAATAACAGACTTGAGACCCTTGGCGACCAAGGAACCCACGAATGGAACGAGCTTGTTGATGCCCCATCGCTTCTGGTTCGGCAGGGATGCAATCACGGTTTCCTCATCGTCGTCGTCGGTGACAAACAGTGGGTAAATGAACATGCTCTTGACGAGCTGCCTGTCCTGCTGCCAGGACCTGCTCAGCGGGTGATTATACCCGCCTGCCAGAATCGACGACGTGTGCGTCTCGCGCGGTTCCAAGTAGTTGGCACTGTGCATTGAGCTGGTGTGGATTGCTGTTGTGTTGCAGGAAATATATGGTGCGGTGCATTCATGACTGCCCTGTTGATAGGGTATTTATTGGCAGGTGCTATTTCAAGTGTGTCATTCTAGGGATTCACATCAAAGCGACTCTCGCAAGGAATATTGCAAAGCCGAATGCTATTACGTGGATGTGCCTAATATTGAGGAGATTCTGTTATCAGCTCACTATGGGTGCGAGTATATAAAGGCAAGATAGAAAAGGTGCGTACTATACCTAACTTATCTGAAACAGAGGACTTGGACAAATACTATTGCCCTTCGCATTTTAACGAAAGAGTCCCCCGACGAAAATGAGATAGGGTCAAAGACTGCTAATGATATTATTTATTCTTTTTATCGTACACCGGATTTTGGAGATGCATCTCGTGCGGTGTTTGTCATGATAATCAACTCGGGCAAAACCCTCAACGTAATCAGTTTGAATCATCTACATGACCATGTGACGCATGGTATCAGTTGGCTTGTCGCCAATAATTCTTCTAGAATATAGGCTGCTACCAGTGACTAGCACATTACCGAGTCCGAGCTGAGGTGATTCGACAGGCTTATTGAGCAAGCTCGTCTCGCCTGTGAGACATGAAGTTCACAGAAGGGCTGAGGGATTATCAAGAGAGGGGGATTTCGTGCATTGTTTTTAATATGGAACTACACATAAGTTATCAGAAGTTGTGACTTTTCGTACTTTTGGCATGGTTTGTTCCTTCGTATTGATTGACCAGTAAATATGTGTGATATATCATAGCCATGTTCGGCTGCCTTCTTTATCTTCAGAGTACACTTGGACTAAAACTTCTGAACTTTAACAGCAATAGCATCGCTCTCTTTGCTTTAGCTTCATAATGCTTAGTGACATAACAATTAGTGTTGGCATACTGGCCTGTTAACCAAAATGTCAGCATGTTTGAGCAAACCCCAACCCGCACATATCTACCTTCTAACGCCTTTAACCCATGCGATCAGTAGATCTGTCTCAATTGTAATTTCGCAATGGCGGATTATGATTTATTACCAAGGCTGCAATCATTAAGAACTGAGTTCTGGGGTCAGCCCGAGAAAATCCAGGGGGATGTCATTCGACTGAGTGTACGACTAGGTAGCTACAAAAACATAGTAGTCCGGCAAGTGTATTTGACCACGGAGGAGTTGTTAATAGAAGAATCGAAGTCGCGGAGGGCTTTTATAATAACAGGACAACCTGGAATAGGCAAAAGTGTATTTGCGGTATATCTTATTATCAAGCGAATCAGCCAAAAGCTTCCAACTATCTACCGTCGGAAGCCAGATAGATGGTTTCTGTTTGACGAGGATAACGTGACTCTGCTTGACCGTCCCAGCTCTCAGATACCATCGGAAGATATATGGTGTCTTCATGATTGGCCTATTGATAGGGGATTGGCAGATGATATTGAAAACTTCTCTATCCCAGGGGTTCATATACAATTCACATCTCCTATGGAGAGTTATTTTCATTTTTTTGAGAAATATTGCTTGGCCGAACGCTATTATATGGATGTGCCTAATATTGAGGATGTTATGCGATTAGCTGAATATGCATGGGAATACAATGCGGAACGGATAGAGATGGTGCAGTATATCTATACCTACCTTAGTTCAGCTCCGCGAGAGATTCAACGTTTAGCGATATCAGCCCGAAATTTTATGACAGCTTGCGAGACGTACAGACGCTCGATCAATGAGAAGATCTCACGCATGATCAGAAAAGGTATTATTACGTCTCATCGGAAGCCGAATTTTTTAAGCATATCACATAAGGTGTTCGCGGTGAGAATTGAACCAGTCGGAGATCTTCAAGGAATTAGTACGAGACCTCAGTTTGATTATGTGACCCATTATGTTGGTCTTCTTGTTGTCAATTTATTACGGTTCGAAGAATCTCGGAGCATTAGTAACCTTTTCTCACATGTCAGGGAAGTTTCAGGTGGCCACCAATTGTGGGGTGAGACATTCCAGTGTGCAGCCCATAGCTACCTTTTGAGCGAGGATGTCACCATTTTACCATCAGTTCCAGCAGCTTCCGAGTTTGGATCTATTAATCTACTACGTCGGAGACCTGTTAGATGGTTCAGGCTGGATGCAGATTTAGCTACCAACCTGGCAAATTGGGACGAGGGCTATTACTTGCCAGTGGCACAGAATTTTCCCACCATTGATTCGTTCGGTATTTACGGAACAGGGGTGAATAGGCGATTGGTGTTCTTCCAGATGACTGTTTCACCGCGTCATAGTTACGACAGGCGGCATTTGGATGACATATTACGTATGATTCCAAATTTTGATGGTTATATATTTTTTGTGTTCGTCACGCCAAGAGAAGTTGATACCATACACTATTCCAACGTGCATGCAGCGGAGAATGAGACATTGCTTCTAGAATACAGGCTTGTTATCACTGATGAGCAAATTATTGAATCTGGGCTGAAAGGGTTCGACAAGCTATTAGAGCAAGCTCTTCCCGATTTCGAGACATGGAGAGAAACAGAAGTGAGGAGAAATTTCCGACAAAGAGAGTCACAAGAGAGGAGTGCTTCACAGGAGAGGAGTGCTTCACAAGAGAGGAGTGCTTCACAAGAGAGGAGTGCTTCACAAGAGAGGAGTGCTTCACAAGAGAGGAGTGCTTCACAGGAAAGAAGTGATTCAAAGGAGGGGAATGATTCACAAGAGGGGATTGATTCAGAAGAGATGAATGATTTTCAAGAGGAGAGCGATCGTCGAGAGGAGATGGGGTCGCCAGAATGGGTTGATTCAGAAGAGGGAAGTGATTCATCAGAAGATCTCAAAAGAAATGTAAGGCCCAGATTACATTGAAATCAGGTAATAAAATGCGTGATTTTCTCGGCGTCGGTGGAAACATTTATTTGTACTTGATCTACTTCTTTGGCTTGAATCTCCAGAAGCGTTAAATTGTTATCAGTCTACGAATATGTTATTAGCCATAATAACCAAGGGATAGTGAATGGATTGGAACGTAGAAAATGGCAAATTCACCTGAAAGTACAGAAGAGGGTAGATCTGTATCCAATATCTGGTGATGTCCCAATGGCGTTATACTGCTGGCCAATAGTAGTTGGTCTACTTCCACTTAATCATGGCTCGCAGTTAACTTGTGATATCACTCAAGCAAGTCAACTCAGACAACTGCGCTTTTGCAAACATGAGAATTAGCCACTTGAAGTTTAGAGATAGAGAGTCGAAAACGAGTGTAATACTGTCAAGAATCAATCGATAGTCATGCGTGAAGAAGCGCAAAGCGAATCAGAGTATATTAAACTGGAAATTTCAGCTGAAAACGTTGATAGATCTAACAGAGAACCGATCAGTTTGACAAAGATTCATGACGAGGAGGAGCATTAGGGAAGTTAGGATCGCCCTGCATAAGTTAACATACAGAAATAAAGTACAATTAAGTTAACTTAACTGATAAGTTAACTTATAGTTAACGATAATATATCTACATTCACGAGAAGCTCAATTCAACTGCACAGCAGTTGGTTGCCACAGCGCGACGGAGTCGCAAACCCCCTTTGCCATATGACTGGCATTGAATAATCTTTGTCAGCATTGTCCTATGAAATAGTCGTAGAATCGCTGTTTCAATGCAGCTCTAAGCTTAAACTGCTTAGGGCATTGTCAGTACCAATGTTCTGAAACAGGAAATATGCACAGTAAAGCTTATATCGATTAAGAAAGCACCAGTTAATCAGCCAAGAACGGTCACAGACAGGTGAAACGGGACAGAAATTCTACAGCAACAGCGAATACCACAGCGAGATGCCATAGCCACCAAACTACAGCCCAAAACACAGCAAAACACAGCAAAAACACAGCCAAAACTACAAGGACACGCATCGCATTGCGCTTGCAACAGCCATGTTAATGAGGTACACTCGCATCAATCAATACAGTTTCGGCCTGTGAGGCGTCTAGTGAGAACCAGCGCCTCGGGACGCCTTCTCCAGAACCGTCTCATAGGCGACCTCCGAGTAGTCAGTGCCTTGGATCTCCGTGGACACCCCGTTGAGCGCGCGACGGATCGCATCCTTGGACGAGGCGATGAGCATTCGCGACCGCACTGGCGCGGTATCGGGTGCCCACACGTAGAACAGGATCTTGGATCGCTTTCCCTCGCCGGACGCCAGCTCGTACTCAAAGTCGTACACCGCGTAACGGCAGTCAGTCTCGGGCAAATCGCCAATAAAGTCCTCGTAGTTGGTCGACTTGGACGTCTTCTCCACCTCGATCTTGGTCTTGTCATCGCTCACCTTGTAGATGATGTACCGGGACGATTTGCCGAGCTTGAGCTCCTCGAAGGTCGCGACTGCTGCCGAGTCCAATCCGACACTGTGTTAGTCTCCGCTGCAAACTTGTAAGCACTCCTCTACAGACTTCCCCCGGCACCAATTGGCTGCTGGCGCACCGAATACGACTTGACGGCCCTGAAACAGCTCGCAAACAGCCTTGGATGCCGGTTGTCAGACCACGGGGGACGGTTCAATGGGACCATTTGTCAATCGGCATTGCACGCTTTCCGCCACCCCATTCGACCCGTCAATGCACCAATGCGACAATGCAACGTTGCGAAATACCCACCCTGATCTAGACTGCCGTTAGACTGCCGTGGATGACTCGACTGCTACTCACCATTGTGTAGTTTAGTTTACTATGTTGCTAAGACAATCAGGAACGACAGCCTGTAGATATATGGGCCGTGCGGAGCCGGGTAACTTGCAGAGGCTGGCTTGGCTGCGATGGCTGAAGATGGCTGACGATATGCCACTGTACGCTCGGAACGGCAGTTGGCCACGCGAACTGTTAAAATTGGCGTTAAATACGTTCACAATAAATGAAAATAAATTAGCTGATATTCGACTGTGTGCACTACAAAGTCCTGTGCACAGTTACATGGCATGGTCTTGGCGTCAATGTATGTTTGTTTCTTTCAAGGCTATGTCTGGCGTTTAACATGTATATGCAAGCTGCAATCATAACATCATCATGCATACAAGAGTACCGTTACACTCAATAACAGTGGCTATCCAACAATGTCGCACAATTGTATTATCATTATCTTAACAGAGGAATAAGTTATCACCTCAATTTCAGTAAAAGAAATAGTAGATAATGCAGCCTGTGAAGTCAACCAATGCTCTTCCGAGTTAATATCATGTCATGTCATGGCATGCCATGCCGTGCCATGCTGAATGTGCTATAATCGACCAAAATAGATCTTTTGGATTAAGTCTCTACCACTTGCCGAACAATTGAAGTCTAGTAATCCAGACACGACACGATATGATATGACCTATGAGCAATAATTGACCAAATTTAACTTTTTAGATTAAATATATATACAACTTGCCGAACAATCAACGTCTAGTAATCCAGCATCAGCTTGATTGGAAATGATTTGATAGTCGGGATTGGTTTTTCCTCTAGATAAAAGAGATTACCTTCATCGTCATACCTCTCACGATCCTTTTCTGACATGCTAAAAACCTCTACAACCACGCCAGCAAGTTCGTCACGAAGCTCGGTGGATTGCTTTTGTATCTGATAGGCATGGCTTCGCATGTTGCGCTTCACAAGCCCTTCAATCAGACGAATCATCTCTTCTTCGGTTTGCTCCGCTCGTTCGATGAGTCTGCCCATTGAATTCACGAGATATTCCTCCTCATAAATGCTGCCCATTTTGCCCCGAGCTCGCTTGCGTTCTTCACGCCTCTTGTTCTTGGCAGTTTTACGAGACGCCCCAGTCTGCGCAGTGCCCCCGGTCTTTCCAGTGTACTTCGTGAAGAACGACGGAGCTGTCGACGACTCGGATGGGGCTATAGACACATTATCGGGGGCATCTGATTCATCAGGACCTCCAAAAAATCCCATGGGATCGGTGGCCTTCTTGATCCGCAGTTCCCGTAGTCTTTTCACTTGTGACTTGATCTGCGACAGCATATCAGATAACAACTCTGCAGAAACTGCAAAGCCATCTAACAGTCCAGAATCAACCACCTCTTCGAGAAGCTCTGGCCGCTTTTTGTGGATACTTACTCGGATGGCATCATCAAACCACGAGCCTTGGCAATAATTACTAACAGCCTCCTTAACGTCTCCAATGTACTCCAATTGTATAAAAGCAGCATCTCTAAAGCTTCTGCTTTCTAAAGTAACTTCTGCCAGTTGATGCGACACCTCCTGAAGGCGATCTGGAAAATGAACATTAGCAACTATCAGTGCAGACTGCCAATTGCCGGCGAGAATATAGGCATCGAGCGCCTTGTTGAAAAGGTTCAGCGTTTCATAGGCTAAAGCAGCATCGTCATACTTTCGCTCCGTCTGAAGGTATGATGCATATCGTTTAAGAACAGCATGGTGCTTTTCGTCTGCATGAGAATATTTAAAGATGGAAAGAGCTTCCTTGTACAGCGAATGATCACTAACATAATCGAGCAGCTCATCGAAATGGCTGTCGTCCATTTCCGATATGTGAACCAAAGCCTTTGAATAATTCTTGAGATAGTCGTCGATAATAAATTTCCCTCGCAGATCGTCTTGTTCCTTGATATTCTGCAAAAATGGCAGATATTCTTTAGGATCCTTTTGGGACTGCTGGGCGACAAGTAATGTCAAGTCTAAATCATAAAGTCCCAAGGCAGTCCTATAAAGCAACTCGACATCTTGCAGAAAACAAAGATGCTGAATCGCTTTTTCAGCAGTATCCGGCTTGCTCATTAGTCGCTGCACAATTCCTAGTGCGCCTATTAGGTCTGGTGGACTTTTGCATGCCTGAGCAGTCAGAGTGCTTTGTAGATATTTATCACTATTGTGGGACATCTGAAGAACAGACAGAATAGCATCGCATATGGCGTTCACCTTGGAAACCGAATGCTCACGAACAGGTATTTCAAGATCACCATTTTCAATCAGAGTTGCACGGTACATCGTTTGGGAAACATCCTCTTCTTTCAACCCTGATAAGAACAGATCGACGTACTCCACTTGTCCCAGCTGTTTGACAAACAGCTCAATGTTTTCAAAAAATCTATCTGGATCATAGTCATGCAATAAATTGAGATCCACACGATGTATACGACACGTTTTAAACGCCAGATCATATCGCAACTGCTCAATATTACGTCTCACTTGGCTGAGGACCATGATACGAGGATGGATCGTCTCCAGATTGCCTCTGGGAGCTTGCAGTACAAGAGCCGTCTTGGATGGTATGACTGACACTAGTAACGATCCCCTTTCAATTGCTCGACATCTTTCGTCGGACTGCTGGTCCTCATCTTTTGGCACAACAATTCTACCAACATCGTCATTCAGATGGCAAAACTTGAGGAAGTGTTGAGCAGTAGTGAAAATGATATGGTTATCACTAATAGCAAGAGAAGTCACCGAACTCGCAATTTGGCGCTGATTTGCAAATAATCGTCCATTTTGACTGAGTCCGTACACAGTAGTACCCGTGACCTCAACCGACACACAGCGCTGAGGAAGAGTCTCTAATTTGCCAGGAACGAAGTTTGTGATATCAGACAATGGAATTCTATGAATTGCACCATCAACCGTTTCAAAAACAAAAGCACTGTAGTCTGATTCAGCTTTCAGCAAAAATAAATCAGGAACTGTTTTGTGAACAACAACTGTGCTGCCATCGGAAACACGTAGCACCGCCAGAAGAGATGAATTCGGCAAATCGGCAGAAACTGCAACGTAGTCCCCAATAATACACACTTGTTTCGGAACATACGTGGACCCGAAGGCGGGTGCAAGTGAGTATTCACAGGTAATTTGTGGCTGCTTCACATTTCGGGGTACGAAGTCGTCAAGACTCCAGCTGGCAATGTATAGCTTGAGGGCACAAATTGCAGCAAAAGCTGTATTATCCTCGTTAACAGCAACATGCAAGGGAAACGATCCTGGGATTTCGAAATTCCGAAAACTCATAGGAGGCGGCGTATTTGCAATCTTGAGAGGCGTGATCTTCAGATTGCTTCCATCAACGACAACAGTGGTGCCGATATCGTGAGGACCTGATATCGGACCAGAAACCAGGGTCCACAGAAATGAATGGGTTTCCAGCCGGTACTGCTTGTATTCCATCGAGAAATAACAAACAAGCAAAGTTAGAGGCTTTTCAGGATGCCATTTGATCCATTGACAGGTATCTCCGGTCGCTGACGGCTTTCTCGAGTGTATTTCCATTTTCAGACACCACACGTAGTTGCTGACAGTCCACAGTTGAATTTGGTCTGAAAAATGTACAGCCACGACATTCGAATCAACATTCCAACACACGCCAAGTGCCTTCCCAGAACTAGGCGGACGACGAAGCGAGAACTCTCCCCTTCGCAAGCCGTTCCTTTCAAAGAAAACCAGGTCTTGTCCAGTTCGATTCTGAGCAGACTCGTGTTGAACTGCAGCTATCAAGTTGCCAGAAGGGCGCCAGGAAATCTCTGGTTCAAGAGTGTCAACAGGTTCCGAAACACTACTCAAAGAACCATCCCGACTATACATTCTGAGCGTTCGTCTTTGGGTATTGCTACCTTCTACCGTGTCGATTCGGCTCACAGCCACATAGTCTCCATCTCCTCTCCAAGTCAAACGGACGTCTGCCTCTACATCTCCTTCAATAATGCTCCCAACATCGACTTTTGATGGCATTGTCGGGTCGCGCAGAGCCTTTGCACCTTTGCCTTCAAACTGAGTTTCGCGCTTGCCCCATCCAACCGAAACATGCTTCGAGAGTGAAAGATCAGCCGGCGAAAACCGACATTCAGAAATGGGCTCAAAAACCCTGCTCAGTAGCACCATATTTTTGGGAGTAGCAACCGCAATGATTTCTTCATCTGGACTCCAGGATGCACCGAGAATGCCGTCTTCGATAGATCCTACTACTTCGATCAGAGCATCTGAGAACTCCTCGGCGCCAGTGATGTTGAACATGTCTCCATTGTGCATTACAACAATTGCGCTGTTCGTATCGTTGAAGAACTTTGAGTTTACAACTCGGGAAGACTCTGGCAGTTCCCATGATGCAAATACAGAAACTTTGCCGCTTTTCTAACATTAGGAACTGTAGTCGACAAAAAGCATTGAAACATACCTCGATGATCTGAATTTCGATCTGAGGAAACTCAGTGCTGGGACCAAGAGTGCAAATCAGCCGGTCTGAGACGGAATCGAATTCCGCAGCGACCAAAGGAAGATCGGGAACCGCCACTGACTCGGTAGGGACGACCCCACGATGAGCAGTGACCAGGTTCCTCATAGTGTTGCGAAGATTTAATTAGGCTGCTGAATTTCAATTTTTTTCAGCCGCGAAGTTCGTAGTGCATGTTAAGAGCTGTGGAGAGTCGAAGAGAGAACTGAGAACAGCAGCACAAGACAGCAACAGTAAAAAGTGAGAACTACGAGGAAAGCATTACATATACAAATACAATTGCTTGGACGGTAGAGAGCGAGAATATAATGAATATACTAATTGTAGTAGATAAACTAATGTCAGGACTGGTATACGGCTGAATAAACCTGTTTTAGGAAATTGTATTAAATCCGTTTTGGGAACCAAGAGTGATCCGTAATCCGTTATAACTTCGCAAACGCCTTTGTATCATTGACAAGTAGGCCCAGTAAACTGGTCAGATTGTGAATTTTGTTTCTACGATATGAGATAGGAGTGGGTTTCGAGAAATAATTTGCTTGAGCAGTTGTTGCAGCCCCGAGTGGTATAATACGCAAATCACAGGTAAAAATTAGAGATCTGATGAAAACCTTCAACTGCCATACATGAAATAAGCCTAGAATATGTTTAGCTGTATTTACTATATCCACTTAGACGAAATTGGGATTGTTTCTTGAAGTGGTGTGACTGAGAAGAAACTTTACTGTCAGCCCATTGTGCTTCGAAGGGTCTTCATGCAATTGCAAAAGTAACAGAATTGAAATCTACTAATTTGCACTCAAAATGGTACAAAGATTGATACCAGCTTATGTATATCGCACAAACGTACAAAATTAGTACAACGGTCGAGCTGGTATTGCTTCCTGATGCAATATGATAAGGGCAGGGATAGGCCGATCGTTTTAAGCACCATATTGCTTTTTCGAAATAGACCGAGGCGACTCGCACAGCACCACCTGAAGGCGGCAGACGGAACTGGAGATTTCGTAGCTATAGAAGAGAGACTGAAAGAGCACTGAATCCTGATAAAAGCGATAAATCAAATAGGGTTGAGTTGTCAACTGCGTGTTTACGAGCTGTAGCATATCACGAGTCACTGTGCTGGCTTCAGAAGCTAAATACTGACAATAGAGCGAGCCCAAATAAGCAATGACTCAGCCCCTGCTGACAGCAAATCACGACATGACTTGGTTAATATTATTAATCTTTGAAATCCATCGTTCAAGTTCGCTCTACGAATGTACCATTCTATATAATGCCTTCATCTATGACTGTCACTCCTGTCGACCGCCGGTGGCTGCAAATTTACACAGTTATTAGCTGTCTTCAATGACTACAACCGTTTGTAGCCAAATTATCACCATAAAAAAGCCAAGCTTCAATAATGACATCCCCAATTATCTCTCGGAATTACCTTTTAAAATCGCTTTCCTGCTCGTTTTTATTAATAAAAGCCGATGTCTAGACGTCGAGCTCGTATTCGCAGCCTCTCTGCAGACGCATGCAAGCTAGCTCTGGCCAGTGCGTTAAGGTCACGCTATACGTTAAAAACCAATTATGAACATCCATCACGAGCTTAATTCAAATTATGAGTTTATTTGGATAGTCGTACAGTCTGAAAGCAACCGTGCTTCAGGACGAATGACAATGGAGGTGGGGACTTTTTTGGATGGCTGGAGAGTAGTGGCTGACTAGCTAATGGTTCAGCACGGACACCGCATCTGACTAGCATCTGGCAGCATCTCGCTCGGCCGTTATGCGATCTCGCATCATCAAGCTTTGTAACCGAAACTGAATAGCTGAGACCGCCTCATCGTATAACAGATAGCAACAGTTGCAAAACCGCCTATTTTGACTATCAGCTGGCTCGATAACGATAGTCTCGGGACCAACTTTATCGGGCACTCAATCTCGGCGGGGTCCCGACTGCAGTCGCTGACATGCATGGTGCTTTTTTTTCCTAGTTAAACGAACCGATTAATATTTAAGCCCCACCACCACCTGACAGCTTAAATACCGCGCAGTCCGCTGCTTACAGACAATCTTGAGACCTGGTCACTGGAGAGCGTGCTGAGAGACGTTGGAGTCAGCAGCGTTGTAACGGGAGTTCGCGTGGCGTTGACTGAGTTTGGTGTTTGTGGAGGGTGCCTTGTGAAGCACATCAAGACCAGTGTGATCTGTGTTGCCGCAAAAGCACATAGGAAGTCCTAACAAGCCAAACCTAGCAAGCTGACGCCTGGGACGACTGTACGAAGCAGAACAACTAAGAGAAAGAACTGCCGTTGGAGAGACCAGACGGAACGAAAATACGAAGAAGGGGCATAAGGAACGGTATACGGTAAGGTATACGTCCAGGCATACAGGCATACAGGCATACGAAGGAAAATCATTCATCGGGGGACAACGTCATCCCAAGAACAGGAACATTTACTAGGAATACTTGACAAGAGTCAAGATAAGATCAGAGAAAATCAGACCTGATCAGACAAGCATTGATAACGGAAAAACCCAATTTGAAGCGTCATCAGCATGGTATTCACAACGCTTCTTTTCATCGCTCGGCAAGCACCGCAAGCAGTGTCGCCCGCCACTACAGCGCTAATATCGTCGTCTGGCACGCCAACTGCGACGTCGTCGGCACCTGCTACGTCGAGCTCAACTTCTGGTGGCGGCAGTGGCAACCAAACGCCGTTTCTGTACTTTATTGCTTTGGGCCTGGGTATTGTGTTCACCAACCTGTGGGTGATCCTGGGCCTCAAGTACTGTTTCCGCAACCGACGCAGAAACGCCCTGATTGCTCGTGGCGTCATTCCTGCCGACCTCGAATCGCTCAACGGACCAGCAGACGAGCTGGGGTTCTATATGAACCCACTGCTGGCACCCGAGGTTAACCGGCGACGACGTCGTGAGCGACGACTAATGAAGTTCGAGGAGCTCAACGAGCGGTTCCCGGTAATGAAGTACAAGCTGTGGGGTGCCGAGCGGGAAAAGCAGGGCCTGTCGTCAGAGGGCGGCATTTCAGCAGCTGCAATAGGCACTGTTTCGCGGCCTGCCAGTCTGCACGAAGTTGCCTCAACGTCCGCCGACTACGGGATCGAAGTAGCTGGACTGGCAGACGTGCCTGAAGAGCCGTTAGAGGGTGAAGTTCTAGCGACTGAGGTGTCGGAAGTGCCTGAAGTCGCTCATGCAGCTGAACAACAGCAAATACAAGCAGCACAACTAGAAGCAGCACTACCAGAGGCAGCACGACCGGAAGCAACAGCACAAGCAGGAGCACAAATACAAGCGGGTGATGCCGATACTGCATTGAGCAGCATCCCTATTGAGCTCAACATTGGGCTGCATGGGCAGGACCACAGTGAAGTTGAGCCTGTCATTGATGATGCGGACGAGGCAGGACCCTCTCAGAGCAGTGAGGAGGACCACGACCATGACCATGAAGCATTGGAGGAGGATGAGGAAGACGGCGAATACAGAGTGACGTTGGTGCCGCCAGATGTCGCTGGCTCAGTAGGTGACGTGTGTGCAGTGTGTTTGGACTCTATCGAGCCCGACCATGACATTCGCGCACTGGGATGCCACCATGTGTTCCACGATGAGTGTATCACTCCGTGGCTCACGACTCGGCGAGCGAGCTGCCCGCTCTGTAAGATGGACTTTTCCACTGCCAAGTACCGCATGGAGAATGCAGCAGCAGCAGCAGCAGCAGCAGCAGAGGCAGGAGTAGTTGTACCCGAGGAAGCCCATGTAGCTGAGCACGGGTACGACCTGGACAGTAATGGGAATCCCGTGGTTGACAATGGCAATGGAAACGGCAGCGGACTAGCGACCAGACGACGGCTGTTTGGATGGATTCCCAGCAGGGTCCGTCGGCAGCCCCAGGGCCAGTCGGCTGGTACTGAGATGGTTGAGGAGCAACATACCGGCCCCGACCACCAACTGGGCCAGCTAGATCCAGTGGTGGCTCCACCTGTTGCGCCAGTACGCCAGAATTTCGTGCCGATTCCCTACTCGTAGGCTGGTGCGAAGGCACCTTACGAAGTAATGACTGATGTATGCATTCGATTGTTTGTTGTAACGTAATATACGTCGTGATGTGATGAAGTTGTAGTTGCTCAATGAAACTAGATGCTTCAATATGCCTGACGTGGTCAAACGGATTTTGCGACTCCGTCGCGCTGTAGCAACTGCCGCGCAGTTGAGCTGGGAATAGAGATGTGACTATCGCGATTCAGCCAGTTTCGTGTGATGTACGGTACGCATCTTAACGAGAAGCTCAACACCAACTGCGCAGCAGTTGCTCCAGCGCGACGGAGTCGCAAAATCAATCCCCTTTTTTGCCGTATATCAAGATTGAATGAATTATCAGAATTCAGACTAAGAACCGAACTAAGATGACGCACCTACAACAGAACACAATAATACCAATAAAAAAACTATAATACGACAATAGAAGCTGCAACTAATTACAATAAATGCTGCCGAATGCACCTCGCGTACATCCAGAACCACTGCCATAGAACTGCATCGCACTACTGGTTCTCTGCTACATAATGCTCGCCAGGAACAACGTTCTTATGGTCTCGGGGATTGGCAGCTGCCTCGTACAGAGTGACGACCGGCGCCTTCGACAGCTTTGCCCACTCGCCGCGCAGCCCAATGTACAGGATGCGAGTGGTCTCTTCACCATGGTTGGTGTCGACGAAGATCGTCAGACTGGTGATGTTGGAAAAGTACGCTCTGTTGACGGGATACTCGACGATACCCTCGTCTTGGAGCGATCCAGACAAACTGGGCGACCCTGCGCTACCAATTTCGCCGCCAATGCCCGGAGGATGCTGCACGGTCGCTACAGGGGTCAGATCAGAAGCGGTTGCAAAGTCGAGATCCTCTCTGTTCTTGAACAGTTTGATCACGTTAGGGGCGTGCTCGTCAGCAGTGGACCGGATCAGAATCGAATGCAGTTTCACCATGCCTGTGAACGGAACCAGAATGAGCAGCTGCTCGTCGACGTCCGACTCGAGAAACTTGGTGGTGTCCAGCCTCGAGTTCCAGTCCTTGAACACTTGCTTTCCTGCGTCTCTGTCGGTCTCGTTGAGCGTCACGATCCTGTCGTGGTCGATATGCTCGTACAGGCTCTGCACCGCATTGCTGTCGAGAGGCGGCACATGGTCGTGGCCATGGTCATGGCCATGGTCGTGACCATGGCTGTGGCTGTGGTGGTCGTGGTGGTCACCCATGTGGAAATAAATAAATACTAGAAGCAGGTGAGCAGTCGATTCTGGCTATGCAGTGATTTTATATGCAGCGCGAGGCTGATCCTGTCGACGCCTTTCCAGTTGACAGCTGACAGTTGCTGCAGAGAGGTGAGTTGACGACAATACAGAATCACTGTCAGCGACAGGAATTAGTCCAGACGAGCCATTGGCACAGCTGATGCCATTTTATACTGAAACGATGGCGGCTGGAGCGGGTTGGCATCCGACATAGCCGACGCAACTGACGGCACATCGACCGAGCAACTAGCGGTTAGTTGCAGGAGTATCTGCATCTGCATACCCCTGAAATTAGCTTATCAGCAACTGCCGCCTACTGTCATTATCACACAGGAACCGCAATCCTCCTTGTGGTAGTGGGTTGGATTGAGTGGTTGGTCGCAATGAGGCCATTGTGTTCCTACATCTGTACAACGAGTATGTTCTGTGCTAGATGAACTCAACTACAGAGTCACAATGAGTGGTTTGTCACTGGCAATTGACTTGCAGTTGTCGCTGCAATTGACGTGCATTTTTCACTGCAATTGACCTGCAGTTTCACTTTAATTGACCAGCTGTTGCCACTGGAAATTGACTTGCAATTGACACTGACAATTGACAACCAGCATTTTCATTTTATGGACAGTTCATTACCGACGAACTAGCCTGCAACATCAGATTCAAATGAGCGCGATATATTTCTGACTAACTGAACTACAGCTGCCACAATGAGTGCTATGTATTTCCCTTAGATGCTATGCGATGCTAATGCGATGGTTAGCAATGCGCGCAATGAGTGACAAGATCAATATAAATACGGTTACTTTGATATGCTGTTGGGCGACGATGCCCGCACTGCGAGCTCTATAGAATTAGTCTCGTCGCCATCATCTACGTCTTCACGCAACTCCTCGCCGTCGTCATGGATGTGCAACTTGGCAGCCGCCTGCTTGGACTGGCGGTGCTTGGTGACGGCTATCCAGATTGCACTGCTAATAATTAATGCGCCTCCTATGCAGGACCACATGTCCGGAGAGTGGCCGAACAGCACCTTCTCCCACAGCAGCGCCCATAGGATGGACGTGTAGTTGATGGTAACCACCACGGACGCTTTCTCGCGCTGGATGGCTGCCGTGGCCATGAACTGGTACACGAATCCCACCACGCCCAGCGACAGCAGAATGGCCCACTGGTATGGCGACTGCGGCAGAATCAGCGTCTGGCCCTTGATGCACAGCAGCGCCAGCGTCGACCCAATGCTGCACCACATGGCAAAGTACGACACCGAGGTCAGCGGATGCACTCTCTGGCCGATCTTGCGGATGATGACCAGCGTCAGCGACCCAATGAAGACGCCTGCAAGCGACATCGACACCCCTACGAGTCTATCCGAGTAAGCAGCTGCCTCGCCAGCAGCGCCAGCACCAGCAGCGTCGCCAGCACCAGCTCCAGCAGCTCCAGCACCTACTGCGACACCTCCTCCAGCAACAGGCGCTGCCGCGTCCGGATGGTCGAGCCACGAGAATAGGAACGCTGGACGTGCAATGACCACCACGCCTACCAGCGACATGAGGCCTCCCTTGATCTCGGTGGCCCCAAACACCTCGCCCAGAATCATATACGCCATGACGCCTGTCACGGTAGGCCCCAGGAACGTGATGACGATGGTGTCGGACAGGTCTAGCCTCTGTAGCGAGTAGTAGAAGGTGAGCACACCGCAGAACCCCAGAAATCCTCGCACGTTGAGCAGCAGACGCATGCCCTTAGGCCCAAACACCGGGTCTGGCACCTTGGTGAACACCATGTACGCCAGGCAGGCGGCGTAGGTGATGGTCATGCGCACAAACAGCAGCTGGGTGGGCTCGAACTTGGGCTCGGTCGACGACTCGAGGATCTTGGTGGTGGCAGCCATCAGCGAACCAAACACCTGCGAGATAAACGTCAGCTTGACGCCTATATTGGTGTACAGCAGATTCTGCTTGAACTTGTCGAACCGGACCCGCAATGGCGCTTTGTCAGTGGGCCATTTGGTGGACCAGTTCTTTGTCCACGCTTCACTGCGAGATTGCTGGGGACCTAATCCGAGCTCGACCTCGAAGTCGAGGTCTGACACCGACGTCACCGACTCGGTGGAGTCAGTGCTGAGCCGGCGAGGATCCGCCAACAGCGGTCGTTCTAACGGTTCTCCCATCAGGTGTCCATAGGTCGTTCAAACGACAAATATCACGGCCAATGTATCGGTGGACCGAGTGGTAGGAAACTAAATACCACTACCAAGTGCAAACGCCCATAGTGACTCTACTTCCGGTCCCCTAGAACCCCCACTGCTGTAATCATGCATGCATGGATAACCGGCACCGTTTCCCAGTTGCGCGCAACGTTACATTGTGAAGTCGATTGGCGGGTCGGCCACCGACGAGTTTTTTTTTTTTCCTATTTATGATGCTACTACTGTTGATGAAAACAACAGCAACACCCTTCAAAATTATCAATTTATATCTTCCAAATTTCAGTTGCAACCGTTGGGCCCAATTCCGTGCGGGATGGCTGGCTTCTGTACGACTGACAGCGCCATAGCACGCTTATTGTTTTTTTTTTTCCCTGGCTGTTGCGATAGTCCGACGCAATGCAGTCCATGGTGCGTCGCATATGTACGATTTAATTGTAGCTTGCCTTAGCGCGAATAGCCGCATCAACATCAGCACCAGGGAAGACTGGGCGCGGGATCGGCGAGAGGACTGAAAGTTGGCAGCAAACCCAGATTCGTGGCAGATTTCGCAGTGTTTCCGGCAGCCATCAGTTGGTCCAGCCAGAGGCTGCCAGGGCACGGGTAGGACGAGGGTAGGACGAGGGTAGGACTGGGGTTTTATCTGGGTGGGGGTAGGACGAGGGTAGGAATAGGGTAGGACGGGGATTTGCTGCTAGGGTGGGGGTAGTTTGCTGCGAATCGACGCCGCACATGGTAGCGGTGCGATAGGATGACGATGAGCTGCTGTAAGAACTGTCAGAATGTTGGCTGGTGGTAGAGCTAGGACTCGGTTGCCTAGGCTATACTACGCCGGTTTCCGGTACAACAGCAGTGCGGGTCCATCTAAACATGTAAGTAGTCATCGAGATTTGCTGCTGACTCTGGCGGCAGTTTATGTGCAGTTTGGCAAGCCGGTTGTCAAAGTCGTTGGACTGGCGTTCCTGACGTTTGGATCGTTGTTAGGCGTGAAGAGACTGCTCGAGAAAGACGCCAATTGACATCCGCTTGGCTTTGACGTACCATAGTATTTAGACGTGGCCAATTGAGTCACAGTGATGTGATACGATTTTGTTTTATGTGTTCGAAGTTGTACAATTAACTACATTACGTCGTACAATTATATCATTTTTGTACGGATAAATCACATTGTACTTTGGATCAATTAATATCATGAACAAGTTGTATGCGACTCCGTCGCGCTGTTGCAACTGCTGCGCAGTTGAGGCGAGGATACTGTCAAGTGAGTTCAACGTTGGATACAATTGGTTTGCCACAAATAAAGTTACCATTAGTTAAGTCCTAATACTGTATGAAATAGCTACGCCGGAGTCCCAGCCTCAACTGCGCAGCAGTTGCTACAGCGCGACGGAGTCGCAAGAGGTAGAGTATGATCTCGTAATTACGTGTCCTTTTCAACAATTATTGTCATCAGCTTACAGCTGAATTGTATGCCCCCATTATATTTGAATTGGATTTGCCTGTCTATGCACGCTGCGGTAATATACTATTGAGATGGGTCAGTAACTTTATTATCTACATTACGCAGGCAGCGTCTTCTTGAGACGAGAGGCCACAGCATCTAGGAACTCTTCAGTGAGCACGTAGCTGGCACGGTCGGTTTTCCCGCTCGCCAGCGCCAGATCTTTGGTCATGATGCCATCCACCTGAACGGTGTCGACAGTAGCCTTTTCCAGAGCAGTAGCAAAGTCCACGACATCAGCAGTCTCGTCGAGCTTGCCTCGCTGGGCAATTCCTCGAGTCCACGCAAAAATCGACGCGATGGAGTTGGTCGAGGTCTCTTTGCCCTGCTGGTGCTGTCTGAAGTGCCGAGTGACGGTTCCATGAGCAGCCTCAGACTCAAAAGTCTTGCCATCTGGGGTAATGAGAACTGAACTCATGAGTCCCAGCGACCCGAATCCTTGGGCAACAATGTCGGACTGCACATCACCGTCGTAGTTCTTGAGCGCCATGATATATCCTCCCTTGGACTTGATCATCTGGGCCACCATATCGTCAATGAGTCGGTGCTCGTACCAGATGCCTTTGGCCTCGAACTGGCTCTTGTAAGTAGATTCGTACAGCTCGGAAAAAATATCCTTGAACCGGCCATCGTATTTCTTCAGGATGGTATTCTTGGTCGACATGTACAGAGGAAGCCCCCGCTCGAGTGCCAACTTGAACGACGCATGCGCAAACCCTTGAATGGAAGAAGTAGTATTGTACATAGCAAGACCCACTCCTCCATCTTCCTTATAGTCGTAGACCTTGACAGTCTTCTTTTCAGAGCCATCTTTAGGCGTGAACACGAGCTCCAGGGTGCCAGCGCCTGCAATCACCAAATCCTGCGACTTGTACTGGTCGCCATGGGCATGTCTTCCAATGATGATGGGCTCGGTCCATCCAGGAACCAGTCGAGGGATCCGAGGAATCACAATGGGTTCTCGGAATACCGTTCCACCCAGGATGTTTCGGATGGTACCATTAGGCGACAGCCACATCTTTTTGAGGTTGAACTCCTTGACACGGGCCTCGTCGGGTGTAATTGTAGCGCACTTGACGCCCACTGAGTGCTTGAGGATGGCATTGGCGGCATCCACTGTGACCTGGTCGTTGGTAGCGTCCCGGTGCAGAATGCCCAAGTCGTAGTACTTGAGATCCACGTCCAAGTAAGGATTGATAAGCTTGTCCTTGATGTACTTCCAGATAATACGGGTCATCTCATCGCCGTCGAGCTCCACAATGGGGTTCTTGACTTTGATTTTGGACGAGTCTGCGTTAGACGAGCAACGAACTACCAAACTGAAAGCTAGCGAAGAGCTGAGTTCAATTATAGCACAGCAGAGACGAATAGCCTTTTTTCAAACCACCAGTAGAGTAACATAGCGAAAACAGATAGCAGAGAAGCTCAATAAGCTACTCTACAGCAATTGTCTGTTACACAAGCGGACTCAAGTAGTGGTTGCCAATCTGGACCCAATAGATCAAACTATCAACAGTTCTCTCGAATTAAAGAGGAATCCATATTTTGCTGTTTGAATACTTACAGTTGCGCAACTGTCCAGCGACAGCAAACGATCTTTTGAGAACATTGCCATACGAAGCAATTGGAGCCATTGTGAATGTGACGAAGCAGACTCGAGTTGGAGATCTTATAGCCGAGTATGCGGCGAATGACTCAATTGGAGATGCCAGGAGACTGAGTGAAGTAGATGCATATTTAGAGGTTAAAAAAGATCGGAAGTACTATAGACTTGAAGACGCCATTGGCAATTGCTGTTGAGACTTGGATCTAACGTGCTTGAACTGCTATTTTTGGGGGCATTGTTCGGCAATTGCAAATTTCCATCTGCCAGCACTTCGGAGTATCACCGAGACGGTATTCAACGACGCGCATTCAACTGCAGTTGACGAAAATATTATAGAAATCCAGAAATAACGTTGTAAACCATTCGCAAAACAATAAAGTTATAACATTGAGGATTATTCTTCTCGCTTGTACCAACGTAGCACAAGCTAGTCGTTTTACGCACTGACATTCCAGGCCAACTGCAAAGCAGACACAAAAAATATGATAAACTGAATCTTATATAACATAGCACGCGCTATCTATTTTATGCACGATAAATATGCGATTATATAGAACCAGACTTCTTCAACTGGTAGTAGCAGATAGCGAAAGGAGCGCCAAAGCCAACAACTGAGTTAGTACTGTACACAGCTAAGCTTGAATGAGTCGGCAGTACTAGTGCTTTTTGAGGTAGCCAAGGTAACAACAGTTCTGTTTTTGTGATAACGCTGAAAATGCAGGTCCATATCAGTGGATAATAGAAACTTCCAAGCTCATTCGAATTTAAGAAGTCTTTATCACCACCACAACACAATATTGATAGATGAATGCCTTACATTGATAGACGTCAACATGTACAGAAGCCAATATCGAGATATTTCACGACACAGAGGAATTGTACCATATTGATAAATCACAACGCGATAGATCAATCGATTCCACAATATTGACAGGTTCCACAATGTTGACAGATTCCACAACAGTGCAGATTCCACAACATTGGCAAATCCACAACATTTACAGACTTCAATGTTGACAGATTCCATTTGACAAAACCCTCTGGTACCCCTCATGTACCTCTCCAGTACCGAAAACATCAAACAGCGTGATAGCTCATCGCTACTTACCAAAATATCCCCAGTGAAGAGCCCAGTACGGAACGTATTTACGTCCGTGGACCTTGAACGGCAGGTTGTTGTAGGGACCCTCGGGTCCGTGGGACGACCGAGCAATGGCCGACGATGAGAATCCCCGTCGGGCAGCGGTGGAAACAGTTCGCGAACCGGCTCTCAGCATTTCGGTAGTGTTGTTGAAAGTAACAGACTGAAAATTGACGTGGAATGGCTATGGCCTGATCGTGCTGAAAAGTTCCCTACCCCCGAAACCGTTGTTTTGCGCGGCTCTTATTGGTCGGCAGG
The DNA here is from genome assembly GCA_030569235.1 of Sugiyamaella qingdaonensis. Taxonomy (NCBI): domain Eukaryota; kingdom Fungi; phylum Ascomycota; class Dipodascomycetes; order Dipodascales; family Trichomonascaceae; genus Sugiyamaella; species Sugiyamaella qingdaonensis. The sequence goes on from JAJMKI010000015.1 coordinate 66,417, forward strand.
GCCGACGTTTTTATGAGCCCACCACGAACACCAAACTTTCCGTCTGCAACAATGGTCTCCAACAGTGCGATCAAGCCCATCACAGGCATTCTGAAGCGACGAATCATCACCGACATTGCTGTTGGTAAGTACAGTTCTACTGATTGGTGCTGGGTGGTGGAGGAACTGCGGGCGAGGAGCTGCCAATTCTGAGAAGTGCATTAATAGGCGACGAAGAGAGCGACACAAAGAAGTCGAACCAGTTAATTGGCGTTTTTATCATTTCAGCAGATCATCAGTTCGTCAATTCATCAGCATATATGGCAACTATATGGCTAGCCGTGGGTTTTCACAGCCTCAACGCGGTTATTGGTATCGACGGATGTTGACTTATATTTGGGTTGACGAAATCTGTTGATGCTGTTGACACACATGCTCATGTGAATATGAAACTGTTGAGTGGTAGCCGCTGAATTATCATTCACGACGTATCACGTCAATAGCACCAATCAGCAGCTGCCTATAGAACCCAGTTACAGATTTGCGACTCCGTCGCGCTGTAGCAACTGCTACGCAGTTGAGGGATGTCGATGGCTGGCTCTGATTGGTGGTGGTGAATTGGATTGACTGGTTGGTACTTGTCGGTGTGAGCTAATTTGCCTCTGTCTTACAGAGACTTAGTTGTTGCTGATTATCAGAAATGACTGGTGTTGACAATACTGCTTTTCTCGTACCAGCATTCTTCTCTAAATTGGTCACTCTCCTCTGCAATTTTGAAATTTTTATCTTTGATATCACAATTCAGTCTAGTTCTTGGCTGGCCTTCAGCACTCTTTCTCAGCACTTTGATTTCTGATAGAAACTAACTCAGCATTCACCCTTGGAGGCATCTTTTCCAATCTCTACTGGTACGGCTACCACAAGCCCAAGATCGCAAAGCGAGACGCCTGGTACTTGGAGTACGCCAAGACCAAGAGCCAGGAGTAACTGTCATTGCAGTCTATTTAGCGTACTTACGCATTGAATGAATTCGTTCTGTAATTGTTTGTCGTAGTGGATTAAGATCTGCTGGAAAGCTTTGCAGTATGAATTAATCCAGAGAGATATGTATCTCGAATATCGATAACTTAACGGCATTAAAGTCGCTTGTACATATGGATACCAACTGCGCAGCAGTTGCTACAGCGCGGCGGAGTCGCAAGAGGGTAGTTGAAGTTGGCATCCTGGGACATCAATTGTGGGGCATGATTTCTGTGTCAGTTGCTTGATGCTAGCATATCTCTTAGACGTTCAACATTTTTCTTTTATTTTCTTTTATTTTCTTTTCTCTTCTGTTCTTTGTTTTGTTTTAATCCCAAAGATTCTAAATTCTTTTGCTTTGTTAACTAAAAACTGAGAATAAGATAATTACAAATTGCATTTCTCAATTGAGTCTGCTGCGGATGCTGATGTTCTACAGCACCTGCACTCTCATAAATAGTGCATCTCGAGGCCGCACCACCATGGACTTCAATATCCTCAAGAGCGAGGCACTGAATGGCTTGCTGGCCATTGTGGACTCTGTGAGTATCCAAAACGCGAAAAGCTTTCAAAACTAACCAAGCTGCACCATTCGTCTAAAGTCCTCATCCTCGACAAGGATTTATCGCCCATTGTCAACTGTGTGGCTCCTTTCTCGGTGCTCAAAGACCACGGCATAGGTTCAGTATGCTGGCTCCAGGTTGACAATCTCGACTCGCTGGTCGATTTATCGCACTCCAAATCCATTATATACTTGGTGAAGGGCACTCCTGGTGATGGATATCTGGTCAACGCGCATGCACAAACGGTTCTAGCCAGTGGGCCGTCTCACGACATCAACATCATCGTGGTGCCAGAACGCACTCTGGTGATTTCGCATATCCTTGACGAAGGCGCTGTTCTTGGCGAGGTGACTATTCATTCGTGGCCCGTGTATTTCTTGCCAGTGGATTCGGATTTGATCTCGCTCAACATCCCATCAGGGGGATTCAAGGACATTTACGTGGATCAGTCCAGTTCTGCTGTATATCTGGCAGCACAGGCCATCGAGGACCTCCAGGTTCGCTATGGACTCATAGGACGAATTGTTGGTAAAGGCACAGCTGCACGTCAGCTGGCAGATATCATACTCCATAAACGCCAACAGCGAAGGACCACACTAGCCGACAAAGTGTCGTCACCTCCGCCACCGCCTGGCATTCTCGACAACCTCCTTTCTTCGCTCAGCATATCGGAATCCAATTCAGGGTCAGTAGGACTAGAATCAGCCAGCTCCAAAGACGTGTTTGATCACAAGTTCGCCAATGTGTTTGTGGGCAATCACATCGACAACCTCATAATCATCGACAGAAAAGCTGACCTCGTCACACCGCTATTGTCGCAGTTGACGTACCTGGGACTTCTCGACGACTTATACCAGGTGTCAGATATCGGCCAAATTGACGTCCCGTCGTCTGTTTTGAGCAGGAAAAGTCCCCAGCAGTCGTCCGGTGCCGACAACTTGCCTGCGGAAAAAAAGGCCAACCTGTATTCAGCCAAGGATAGTTTGTTCAGCCAGGTCAAAGACACTAATTTTGCGGTCGTAGGTCAGTATTTCAGCAAGGTGGGGCGCCAGCTTCAGGAGAGCTACGACCGTCGCTACGATGTTTCGACGATATCGGAGATAAAGCAGTTTGTGGCTGGCTTAGGCGATCTCCAGTCTCTGCACAACAGCCTGTCGTTTCACACGAACCTTGCAGAAGACGTGATGTCAAAGGTCAACAGCGACCAGTTCAACAAGTACCTCGAAATCCAGCAGAACATTGTGGCTGGCTCGTTGGACAGCAGCAACATTCTCGCGATGATTGAAGAGCTCATAGACCAGAGCTCGCCTCTAGTGATGGTGCTGCGACTGGCATGTTTGGAATGCCTGTGCAAGGGAGGAATCAAGGAAAAGCAGCTGTTTTCTCTCAAGCAGCAAATGCTGCAGACATACGGCCACAAACACATCTTGACGTTTTCGCGTCTTCAGGATCTGGGAGTGCTGTTTGCCCGCTCGCCATTGATATCCAACAACTTTCCACATCTCCGCAAATCTCTTGTGCTTATGTCAGACAGTGTCCAGGACGATGCAGACCCCAAGGATATATCGTTTGCTTACTCCGGCTACTCTCCACTGAGTGTGCGACTGGTGCAGTGCGTTGTGGACAAGTCTATTTTACAAAAGCCTCGACGACTGGGGAACAATGCTGTAAACAGCAGTATTATGACGGGTGCATCTGGCTGGAAGGGTGCCGAAGAGGTGCTGAAGCTCATTCCTGGCGACACAGTCGAGGAGCAGCAGCGCAGTGAGTCGCATGTTCGTGAAGCTAAACTCCGGAAAATCCTCACCAAAAACATGCCTGGTCACGATAAAGCGACTACACTGGTGTTGTTTCTGGGCGGAGTCACTTATTCAGAACTAGCGGCGCTGCGTTTTGTGGCCAAGAAATCTACCACGACAAACATCATCATCGCTACAACTGGGTTCATTAATGGCGACAAGCTGATTGCAGCAACGATCTAAAGTGGTACCTATCAAGTTGACAACATCACGTTGACAACATCGAAAAGACAACATCTAATTGACGACTGAAGAGCATGAAATTATTGAAAGTGGACAACAATCTAGGTGCTCTGCCACCCCGTTTTCAGATGAAGAATCATTATTGTCTAAGTTTATCATCGGTGATGAATATGAAGTACCTGCTATTTAAAGGTAACGACTAATCTCAAGCTAAAGGGCAGCGCTGTATCAGTTATGACCACTTCCTCGTCGCTGTCGATAAGAGAATGCATGGGTAGAGAAAGATTGGGCCTGGTGGCCTCTTCCAAAGCTAGTGGTGCTCGCATATAGAGGGTTTTGCTGCCGGTTCGTAAGGACGGGGTCTTGGTTTTTGTTTGAGGCAGCTCTGCCAGCAGATCCATGAACTCTTCCAGAGTAATGGACGAGTCGATCGACACGGGAGACGCCCTGCTTCCACACACAGGGCAGTCGTCTTTTTTGGAATGCTCAAACGTATAAGTATAAATAGAATCATTGCCCGAGTACATCATGTAGTTGTTGAGATACGGGTTGCATGACGATGCAATTTTGAGCGCTTCGTTGCAGCAGGCAGCAGCGATAATGGCATTTGTGGACGCAATGGACGGAATAATGCGCTTGATAACGCCCTGTGTCAGCGCGTATGTGACTCCCTGGATATCAAACTCGCGTGCCCTGGCAGCCGCCACTTCGTAGACCCATCTGATATCAGCGGGGTTGTCAGTATCGAGCTTTTTGTCGGGGAATTTGGAGGGCCACTCCAGCACAGATGCCCACTCTATACAGTGCTCCGGTACGCGAGGCGTGTTTGCGATTGTGCAAATGGGATAAGTGATCTGTTTTCCCAGCATATCCAGAGAGCACTCGTAGCACGACGTAATAGTCGGCAGGATCACTCTGGCCTGGCCCTTAAAGCCCTCAGTACCACCGTCAATCAGCGGTTTGAGAGACTCTGGCACTGCGTCATCTACCATATTAACCACAGTCGCATTGATCCATCTTCTGGCTTCGACACTGTCAAGGCCACACACTATGATTCCAAACTGCATGTAGTAGTCGTCCGGCTTGTCCTGAATTTTGCCAAAGAACGGGGTCACAGATACACCGCTTACTCGATCCATGATCCTGCGAGCAGCGACCACGGCTTTGGGCTTGCCAATATCCTCATTACGAAACAGAAATTGGCGATTCAAATTGGATATATCGATAGTATCCATATCTATGACGTGGATATCCTTGAACCCCGACAGTGCCAGACACTTGAGAATCTCACACCCGAGACCTCCTGCCCCAATGACGAGCACTTTGAGCGATTCTAAGAAACTCGCTTGTGGCTGATCTTCACAGAACGGACCTGGCCGACTTAGCAGTCTCCACAAAGACATTGTGCTATTGAATTGCCAACAAGTAACTTAAAGAGACAGAACTCCGAATATGATAATAGCTGGCTTCTCCACAGTATCTTTATGTATCGAGTGATCTGGAATCAGGAAGCTAATAACTTGTAATGTAATGTACTCTGTAAATGCTATTCAGGTCCGTGCTTATAAATGATTCAATTGGCGGCACTTTTTCCAACAATACACTTGATGATCAATAATTACGCAGAGCCTACAGGCGGCTGACACAAGTCTAAGTGTACACCAGTGCACACTGTAAATAGTGGTGAAGTGTGCCGCATGAAATTTCAGACACCGCCAAAATGATAGAGATCCGGCAGGCTACGGTGCACGACCTGCCAGGAATGCAGAACGCAAACCTCACAAACCTGCCCGAGAACTACTCGCTCAAGTACTACTTGTATCATGCGCTGTCATGGCCTCAGGGCTCCTATGTGGCCACCACTCGAGGCGATGATGGCCAGGAACGCATTGTGGGCTACGTTCTGGTGAAGATGGAAGACGACAACCAGGACGCAGACCCGAATCTGCCACCGCATGCTCATGTAACGAGTTTGTCGGTGATGAGGACCTATCGACGAATGGGAATCGCTGCCAACTTGCTTCGTCAGGCTTGTAAGTACCAGAATGTTCAAGAGAACTGTCTAACATCCAGTGCGGTCAGTTGTTGAGTGCTACGGAGCTGAGTACGTCTCGCTTCACGTCAGAGTGTCTAACAGGGCTGCGATCCACCTGTACAAGGATACTCTAGAGTTTGAGGTGGTTGAAGTGGAGAATGGGTACTATGCGGACGGCGAGGACGCCTACTCGATGAGGAAGAATCTAAAAGACTTTGTTTCGGACGATATATATGACGACGACGAAGACCTGCTCGCTGGCTTTGTCGCTAGCCAGGCAGAAAAAATCACAATTGCATGACATAGACTCTATCTAATATTAGACGATTCGATAAAACTGTTACATAAGATATGCTGAATGCATGACACTACAATTCATGTCCGACTGAACCAGACCACTGAACAGCTACACAGAAAACATTTGTACAGCTAACATTGTTGTTAAAAATATGCAAAATACAGCGGTGAGCTGCTCAAATCTCCCGCTCAACTACACCTTCGGCGAACTTCACCAAAAACACAGTGCGCAGCGGGTACTCAGGAGTCTCCACTGTGTGTGCTGTTACCGAGGCTGTAAACAACGAAGCGTCCAGAACAGCCTCAATGATTCCTGCCGTAAACGCTGCGCAGTTGAGCTGTGACATCTCCTTTGGAACCGATATGAACTGCGTCACCAGAGGCTCTACGTCTATGATCATGTACTCGTTTGCTGCATCCGTTGAGCGTTCCAGCCCATCGGCAACTTTGCCAAACACTGCTCTCCACACCGTGTTCATGATGAACTGAAGTATTCCCAGTACCTTCGTCTCGCGTTTCGCGTTCTTGCCGTCACGTAAAGTCACCAGCTCCACCACTCGCTGTCCTATATGATATCCCAGTTGGTTGAGCCTGCTCTCGAGATCCTGGATCCCTTTGGACTTTCGTTGCGTGTACTGTATCATCTCGCCAAAAACGTATGCAAAACTCGATGCAGATACCTCGGACGACCGCCGGTTGAGGTTTCTATCATATTTGGAGGTCTTCTTGGATCCCAGCAGCGACGAGCTGCTCCTGCTGGCAGCAGCATTCACAGTTGTCGTACTGCCAGCTCCACCAGCACTGGGGTGTGGCAGTGTCGAAGACGGATTGCGCGGGATGCCCACTGGTTGGCGAGACGACGGGATGATTGGCGTCGACGGTCCCGGAATCGCTGCTGACATGGAGATGGTAGATGTTGATTCAGCCGCTTCACCATCGTCACTCTACATAGTGTCTGAAATATCCATCTCAAATATCCATCTCAAATACCCAGTGGCGCTTTTGGTTAGTGCCCGTTTGTGACGATATCGTATTGTATAATATAGAAGTATCCTACTGGATATTGTTCTCTTGGTTGTTGTGATTGTTTGCTTGGCTGCTGGCCTAATTGGGTTTTTCTTGTCATTAAATGACCTTTTAACTATCTGTCTATATACCCCAATCAAGTTGAACAAGAGCAAATCATGGATATCCTGAGCTCCTCACCAGGGCCATTCCCGATACCAATTGCATGCTCTACACCGCGAAAGCCGGCATATACGACTTTAAACAGAAGATTGGGTTCTAAACTTGTCAGGAGTCTTCACAAAAACGCAGCGTATAAGCGGCACTTGATATCAAAAGATACCACCATAGAAGTCGAAGAGTTCAGCTATGAAAGCGACTCAGGATACGAGTCACCCAGCCCTGTGAAAAAGCCAAAGCTAGAGGCAAATGTCAAAAAGGTGAGTACCCTCGTAGCGTTGTAGCTAATACTCAGCTGGTAACGTCTTCCTATAAAGATCTCCAACAGCAGTGCTCAGACGGCTCAGATGACCTGTGTATTATTGAAAACCGGCATAACAAGCCTAAAGGTCGCGCACAACGGCCTCGACGCACTCGGCGTTACCCTAGATAATGTGATTAGTTTACGGGATTCCTCTATGGAATTTCCACACACGTTGTAGCTCGAATCCGTAAACAAGGTGTCATCAGCTCTCTGCTTTGGCAGCCTTTCCCTGTGGCGTCCATCCATTAAAATTGGCGCTTTCTTTACAAAGTCTGACGCGAAGCTCAGGCTCGTGGGTGCCACTCAGTTGATTGTACTGATAATGGCCATTGAGCTCAGCCTTGGCTCCTTCTACTACTGCCAGCATTTTTTGTAACGCACCCTTCACCGCAAATACCTCAACAGAGCTGTGTTTCCTGTAGCTCTCAACAATCTGTTGGATCTTTTTTGTGGCGGCATCGCCTTTTTTCACTGCAATGGTCTCCATAAAACAGTTAGGAGGAATACTCGTACGAACCTGCAGGTCCACCTGCACCGCACAGGGAACTTACCCCCGACACAACGAGAGCATATAAACTGAGTGGCCAAAGTATTGTACTCTCTGATATAATAACAAACAATATGATAGAAATCTATTGGCAATAAAACAAGAGGAAAAAGACCAAATTAAAATAATACTTTACGCCCAAATATATAAGTCAGTCCAATGCAAATGCATGCGACATAGAACGTATTCAATCGATGACTATGAAAATTGTCTGACTCGCCTATTCGCTAAGATATATTGCTGAGCATCATTGGCGTCGCAATTGTCCTCTTCGATTTCTTCAGCAATTGCGAGCGATTGAATTAGTATAACTACGGCAGAGTCCTCGTTGCGACGGCGCGACGAAGTCGCAAGAGAATCACAACATCAACGGTCCTATAATTGGCATCAAGTATCTTGCGACTCCGTCGCGCTGTTGCAACTGCTGCGCAGTTGAGGCGAGGACTTTACACCTATTAGAGGGAAATTGGTCAAACAATAATCAGTTTGATCTGTCACCTTTCACTTATCATACAACACTAGATTAGTTACAAATTGAAGTGTTCTTTGTAATATGGGGAATACTGTGTGCTGCAACAAGTACAGCAAGTAGAATCAAGACAAATATATAAGAAATAAAATACAGCACAAAAAAACCCATCACTGGCTCTATATACACCTGCAAGAATATCGTTGATATCATTGCATCCACATACAATACATTAGACACGATAAGAACTATTCTTCTGAACCGCTAGACCTTCCAAACGCCTTTCTCCTTGCTATCGCCAGCGCTCTGCCTTGAACTTCCCGCATAGGAAACTCGCCAAATTGGTCGAGGATCTCCAGTGGAAGTTCAGGGAGCTTGGTCAGGTCTGAGTATTCGAGTCCCAGCGGTCTGATCAGCACTGCCAGCGTGCTCCAGTCACTCGCTGACCATGTTCGCCTTATTGCACCACTAGTACTAGGCGATTGGACTTCTTGTGACGGTTGTGGGCTCGCAACCGGATCCGGATCATAGTCATTTGGCAGCCCAGAGAAGGACCACTCAAGAGACGGTACGGGTGACTGTAGATTCGTTCGGCGCCTGTACTTCATGTCAGAGATCACCTCAATAGAGTGGAGCAAAGCACGCCTTTTACGCCGAGCATCGTCAAACGAGAAGGACGGCGTTGAAGGCATACTTGTCAGGACTGGAGGGGCAGGAATGTTGGTCGTGTCTTCGTCTAGCGACGTGAGCACTGGCGGAGGATCCAGGTCGACATCTTCATCGCCAACTGCATCAGCACCAACAGCAGTATACGCAGCACTTTCAGCACTCGCAGTTGTATTGGAATTATGGTTTCTATCAGGAGTGACTCCACCGACTCCTATATTAGTAGCATTCGGAATGTCGCGATAACTATTATCTTGGAGATCAGTGCTGTCTGCTTCCTCGTCACCAATGCCACCATTAACAGAATCTGCAGTTGCCGAAAAACTAAAAACCTTCGTACTCCGTGGTGAGGTTCCTATAATCGTTGAGTTTGTTGCTGCATGTTTTGTGTTCATGGGTCCTTTTGGTGAGCTTCCGACACTGGTCGATTTCCTTGGTGAGCTCCTTATAGCTAACTGCCTCACTGGTGACTGAATAGGCACACGCGGACTGAACAACCGTCCTGGAGGACTCTGTGTATTGAGTTTGCCTGAATGCGTGGATGTTTCAGCCAGGAGTTTCCGATAGTCGTCGTCAGTCGCTGTGCTGCCCTCTACGATGCCACCAGCTGGTCGCGTATATTCCTTATGAGGTGATAGTAATGATTGACTGCTGAATTCGCTACGAGACGACGACAGAGGGCTTGAATCCAGAAGTGACGTGATTTCTGCTGAGTGGGGACTACCAGGCGACAGAGTCGCTTCAGCAGTCGGAGATCTGAAACTGGACGAGGGGCTGCGAATGTGAAGGCTGTCCATGACGCGTTTTCGCTTGCGAGCCAGCGCCTGTGGTGTCATCATAAGTGCCGGATCCAATGTCCGCCGGTCATCGCGTCGAGGGCTGTTCTGCTCTGGTGGCTTCATGTGGCGCCTGGACAGGCAAGTGTGGACGAAATAGACGGCAGATGCACGATTGACTGACCAGATCAGATGCACTTATTTGGGAGGAGCCACTATATACAGCATAAATGGAGCTAGACAGAAGTGCGACACAACTAAGAAAGAAAACAAAAAAAATCATGACGGAATTCATTTACAATTGCCAAATATGAATTAGGATAACTCCTATGTATAAAGATATATGTATTTATATATAGTTTATATCGAACATTCACAAATGTGCCCAGGAACTATTCAGCGGTTAGCAACTGCTCCTTGCATATGCAGCTTACATACTGGCTGACAGGAGTTAACGGAGAAATGTTTGGCCTGAACTCACGTTCATATCGGTATACTCCATCTGTTGAAAGTTCAGGCACTACAATTGTGCTTCTACTAGCCGATTGGTTTGAAATATTAATATCTGATTTTCATGACTGCCTTTGTACATCATCACATATCTATGGTGCTAGTCCGTCTCCTACTGCTATGCATACGCTATTCACTCATCTACTTGGGGCTACCAAGATATATTCCCATTTACCGACACAATAGCTATTATTCATCCATATTTTGAAACTCTACCTCTTGTTTTTTGTGCTTTGTAAATCTCTCTCCCCAGGACTTCGTTTGCAAGCCTACTCCTATTATTCTTAAGCCAAATTTCAGGACGTCTAGTGGTATGCCTTTTCTACTCTTACGACTACTTATATGCACGTCTATTCGTACAGCATTGTTAAGGTTTCCAGCTACTTGTAATCTTTTGCCTCTAAAATCAGTCTCTAAATATACTTTGGAAACCTATATACAACCTGATTTCAGTATTTTAAACTCAGTCACAATATTTCCTAGCTTTTTCTCGTAAACGTGCTCCCTCGCAGCCTTCGTACCTGCTCGTAAACGCTCCTCGGGGCCATCTCGTGACAGCCAAGTCGAGGTGCGGCGGTGTCCCGTTACAGCGATATGGCATTGCCACTATATATATGAGGATTCTCCTGACCTGCCACCGAAATCAATTCCAGTTGACATTGAGTTTTGATTCAGAGTTTTTCCGTCGTCTTTTTAGCATGTCTCTGTCGCCGCCGGGCCCTTCCAAGGAGCGCCGACGTCGGTCGTCATCTATCATAGGCCATCTCCAGCCGGAGACTATCGAGGAGCAGAGCGACCAGGCGTCGCTGCCCAATCTCAACGCCTCTTGGGTAAACAACAAAGGAGCGTGGGTGATTCACATCGTGATTATCGTGTTGTTGTTGCTCATTTACAACCTGATCCCAGGCGTGACCCCTGAGCTGTCGTGGACACTCACAAACATCACCTACGTGACTGGCTCGTACGTGATGTTCCACTACGTGACGGGCATTCCTTTCGAGTTCAACGCTGGCGCCTACGACAGCCTGACCATGTGGGAGCAGATTGACGATGGCGACCAATACACGCCGGCCAAGAAGTTTCTGCTCGGCGTTCCTATCGGGCTGTTTCTGGTTTCGACCCACTACACACGCTACGACCTGTCGATGTTTGTGATCAACTGTATATTTTGTCTCATCTCAGTGATTCCCAAGCTGCCGTCCAGCCACCGGCTGCGGTTCTCTGTCGGGGGCCTCGACGATGGTCACTAAGTTGCATTAATTTTCCAGAGTCGGGGAGCCCACAGATCCGTGGCTGTTGCTCAGTGCGGGTGGTTTTTCTGGCCTTGTAGATACTGATACTGTTCTATACTAATAGCTTGACGAGTTAACCATTATATGTTTTGATTTTTTTTTCTCGACGTACGATTTTTGCCGGTTTATTTTTAGATGGAAAATTTTCGTTCTTCTGCTTTAATTTTTTTTCAGTTGCACTTCATTTTGTGAGGTTTGCTTTTGTTGCTTGATATTTTAATTATTATTATTTCCTCATTTTAAATCATCACACTCAGCATCCAATGTTTTGATGCTCGGTATTGAGTGATATGCACAACCCCACCAAATCATCTGAGGCGTGCGCACTAACTTCGACATATCGGACTGACATCTGCGTGCTAGCCAGTGTAGGTTGGTGGTTTTGCACGCTGGATTCGATACAACTCAACTAAACGGTATCTGTGGTTTTCAATGCGCTGTCTTGCCAGTTTGGGGTTGTCTGCTGGCTGTCAAATGCCGCTAGAATGCATCCGGATCTGCGCAGCTCATCGCATGCCGCTAGCTCATCGCATGTCGTCCCGGATCATTAGGAGGAGTCTGGCGTCAGAAACAGCCCCCAAAACCAAACGCATTGCAGCTGCCTGGTTCTACTCGTCAGATGTGCCAAAGTCAAAGCCGGACAATCCCGACTGGAAGCCGGATTCTGCGCCATCAAAGTACAGCCAATTCTCTTTGAGGGACTCGATCCGGCTCGAAAAGGCGTTCCGCAGCCTGAAAACAGACAGTCCATCTGGGGTCCTCGTCCGTGAAGATGGACTATTCCAGGTAGACGTCGAAAAGCGAGAAATCAGGCCTACTTACTGGGACGGTCCTATCTATGACGTTAGAAGAGGGACGTGGTTCTACGCCAGCGGATCCAAGCTGAGTCCCTGTCCCGAAACACTTGCTGATAGACTGGAAGAGCTTTTCATGGAGCATGTCCGCAGCTCTGCTATTGAAAAAAGCACCACTAAAATACCGCTTGAACACTCAGTGGCTGGCTTCGGTGACAACGACATCGACACCGTGAAATTCATTGCCCACTCTCTAGGCGTCGCTGAGGCCTACAAAAGCAAGACTTCGTCCGTGCTAGAAAAGCTGGCGTCCTCTTTTTCGTCGTCCAAGAAACTCGTCCGCGGTTACAAGACAAAAGAGGAGCTCGAAGCGTTGCTTGCATCCTCCAAATCAGCACCATCAGCAGAGAACAATGACGCAGAACCAGAACCAGCACCAGCACCAGCACCAGACTCCAACAACAAGCCAGAGGATGAGTCTGTACATCCGGTGGCCCGTGCTGAACAGGCTCTGGGGCTCTTTTCTCCAGCTTCTGAAGAGCGTTTGGACGACCAGATGCGCAACGACTATGGAGATCACGATGATCCCACGCCGGTCGAGCACTTGGTTCTATGTATTCACGGAATCGGACAGAAGCTCTCTCAGCGTGTAGAATCGGTCAATTTCGTCCACGATATCAATGTGTTTCGCAAATCACTCAGACGTATTCAATATCCAGACGATAGTGCGGACAAGGAAAATGGTTCTGTCGAGACAGCAGTTGAACCAAAGGAAAGTAAAGTGCAGGTTCTACCAGTGCTGTGGAGGCACAGCATCAGCTTTGGCAGCGACAGCACTGGGGTGTCTGTTAAGGATATCAATATCGACGGTATTCAGCCCATCCGAACGCTGGTGAGTGACGTCGTTCTCGACGTGCTTCTGTATAACGATGCTGTGCATCGCAAGGAGATGCTGGAAGTAGTGACTAGCCAGCTCAACTCCGTGGTTCGCAAGTTTTGCGACAACAACCCGACGTTTGCTGCCAACCCAAAAATCTCCATAGTTGGTCACTCACTAGGATCTGTTCTGGGCTATGAAGTACTGCGAGCCAATTCAGGCGGCCAAGTAGCGCCACGGAATAGCGAAGAACCTTCTCGCACTGCTCTCGAGTTCAACGTGGAGAACTTCTTTATGCTTGGCAGCCCACTCGGTTTGTTTCTGTTGATAAACGGCCGGACATTGTCGTCCGAGAATATCCATGCCAAGGCCATGTACAATCTTTTTCATCCCTGCGATCCTGTCGGATATCGAGTTGAACCTCTTGCTTATAGTTCTGCCAGCAAGCTGACGCCAGAGCTGGTTCCTTACACAAGAGGTGGTCTCACCAGCCAAATACAGGAGCTTGGAGTGCTGCGCCAAAAGCTGAGTGAGAGTGCCACTTCTATGTGGACAAGCTTCACGTCTTCGATAAACAAAACCAAGGTGCTCGAAGGCTTTCTAGCGGCTATTGAGGACAAGAACAAGGTAACAAAGCCTAAGATTCCCGAGTCTGAACAGCATGCTATCATTCGTGCTCTCGCTGCATACAACAACAATGGTCGTATCGACTACGCTCTGCAAGAAGGGGTTCTGGACATTTCTCTGATCGCCGCTATTGCCAGCCATGTATCTTACTTCGAGAACGAAGATGTTGCATCGTTTGTGTTCAACATTCTTCAGTCCAACATTGCCCCGTCTTAGAGAGTTCCTTGGTCTGGACCACAGGTTTTCACGCACTCTCTAGATCAGTACTTAGATTGCAATAGTCAAAGACTAGGTGTCTATATACATATATATTTATTTCGCGGTAACAGTTAACTTAATTGCTTTTTTCTGATATTGTACATCACAGCAAGTCGTCGAGCGATTTTTCCGAGTCTCTTTTGATGACTTCAAACATTCCCTGCCGTTAGTATGGCTGAGCACGCGGTAGGCACTTACGTCCGGCAAAATAGGCTCGCCTTTGGAGTTTTTCACATATCGGAAAGGCATTTCAGTGGATTCGAACTTGTTGAACTTCAGTTCCGGAAAGTCCACATACTCAATGTCGTCAAGTCTCTCTGATGTCAGTCATGGTCGCGTGGATATCACGTACTCTGATCTTTCAAAACTATTTGCGTCACCCGTACTGCCGTGTCGGTCGTCATCTGCGTCTTTCCCAGGTGTCTTCCTTGATAGCCATGTTTACGGAGTTCCCCCGTCCTGTCTCGAGGAGGATGGTCTCCAAGAATGCCTCCAAACAAGAAAAAGTCAAATTGTGTTGAATCTTCGGGAACTAGCTCTTGGGTCGCAGAAGGATCAAGCAGGCAGACCTTTGTAGCACTGAAGTTGCTGTCAATGTCCGAGAACTTGGTGATGTCGCTGCGAGTCCACTGGATGCCAGCATCCACCAGCTCCTGAGGAACGATCGTATTTTCCGAAATTGATGTCAAAAACAAGTTAGATCCGCCAACATCCTTTGCAATCGCCAAGTATTCGAGGCGGACCCATTCAGAAAAGCCTTCTTCCATATGCTCAATAATATACTTCATGTTGGAAAACTTGCATATCACCCTCATCACGTCCTGCATATAATACATGACCTGCTCTTAGGCGAACTTAACTTACGTGTTTTTTCGACTTTTGCATCAATATAATATAACTCCACTACTTCAATAACTGGTGGTGATAGTGATTCACTGCAGTATCTTTATAGAGTTGTGGATCATTCAGGCTTGGTCTACAGTGTGGAATAATGAGCGACGAACATCAGTCGGTAAGCTTACGCGTCGTTTCAGACAGGATACTAATCAAAAGGCATTGAAATCCACTGTTTGGTATATCGTAGGCCGGATGGTCGAAGAGGAATGCCAAACTCTAGAAACGACTGCCACTCCGCAATTTATAGCTGCGCTAGCTGACCTGGTGTTTAATCAAATGAGTAGGTCCATACCATCGGTATTCTGCTAACGAGTCACTCTAGGAACCGACCTCGAGGCATTTGCGCGCCATGCCAAGCGGAAGATCATCAACGCTGATGATATAAGGGTGGTCTGCAGGCGAAATCCCGGTCTGAGAGATATCATGGATAAGTACATTAATGAGTTGGAGCAGGATCTTGCTGATTGAGCAGCAAACGTTAATGCATGTCTATATGCACTAAAATAGGCCACAAATGTCTCCCATCTGAACTTCACCGTTTACATGAGGAGGCAACCTGTTAAATTCCATTATATACCACTCACTACGGCTACAGAATGCTCTAATGACGCGTTATGTTGAGCGCCGGTAGTTGCTACTCGATGTAGCCTCGCGCCTTCACTATGTAATGGGGTTGCTTCTACCTCCCACCTATACTTCTGCGATGGCTTTGAAGGAATTCCCATTGGCCAAAGTGTGTCGGATAATTGAACCGGGGCCAATTGTGCTCGTTTCGACTTCGGATGAGGGTAAGCACAATGTTATGACTATGGGATTTCACATGATGGCACAGCACCATCCACCACTACTATCTTGTGTGCTGGGTCCATGGAACCACAGCTTCAAGACCTTGAAGAAAACGAAACAGTGCGTCATTGCAGTTCCCAGTGTTGACATGTGCGAGCAGGTTGTGGATATTGGTAACTGTTCGGGAGCTGATATTGATAAATTCAAATCTTTTGACTTGAAACCGCTGCCTGCATCTAAGACGAAGGCTCCGCTTATCGACGGATGCGTTTATAACCTGGAATGCAAGGTCGTCAACACAACATTAGTTGGCCGATATAGTCTTTTTGTACTCAGAGTGATAGCAGCTTGGCATGATCCGAAGGCCAACAATCGAACAATGCATCATTTAGGTGAGGGCAAGTTTGTAGTGGACGGAGAATCTATTGATCTCCATGAGCGGATGACGAAGTGGGAGGGACTGCTTGACGATGAGGATGAAGATGACGAACTATCGGAAGATTAAACAGAGTGTCGATATTTATAAAAATGGTAAATGTTATAACTTATATACGTTAGTATTATTGCAATCCGCGTGGGGTTGAGCTAGTTGAAGAACACTTGAGCTCGCCAGGGTGGACGGGTGACAGTTGGTTACGTAGAATTTGCATTCCTGTATCCACAGACGGCTAAAAATATAAATGAGATATGGAAATGCAGAATGCAGCTTTCAAGGTAGCCTGTTCTCGACTCTGACAGTTTCAGTACAGATTTGCTTTTGAGAGGCATGCACACTCAAATTCAGCATACTCCCTGCTTCCCGGAGTACATCAGCTAAAACTCCAGCTTTAAGAATCAACGATCAAGTAATATTCGATTGACTCTTTTCTCAGTTATAAGTTGAAGCTTTCGCACTACTATGTTTTTGAAAACTCAAAAGATATCGCAATATAATGGGAAAAACGGGATTTCTAAATGATCTTCCCCAGTCATTCCCTAAAACTGGTTTATTCAGCCGTGTGTATCTAAAATCTGGTCACGAAATTGAATACTGGGATTCGGTAAGCGAAGTCACGCGGTGGAATTGAAAACCGCGGGATACAAAAAGTAGTATCAAATAAACTTTTCTTGTAGTTATTTAAATCCATTAGCCACTTTTAGACGTACATTCTTATCGATGTACAGTCTACTCCGCAACTACTGCTGCCGACATGCACGGCTATAATGTTTTGGCAGCTGACTGCAGCGAATATAAATTGAACAATGTGCTCCCCCCGCCTCACAACTTCGAACATTCCATTTCCTGTTATCTGGTGTCATGGAAGTTCATCCTATACCAGTGGTTCCTAAAAAGGTCCCCACTCAAAATGTAAAGGCTGTTATTGGGATATGCCTGATTCTTGTCTATGGAGTGGTTGTTGGTCTGTCAGTTGCCTTCGATGGCATCTTGCGTTTGCTAGGAGGTCTCATTTCAGTGTATGGACTCTTTTTGTTGAACATATTTGGAATGGGCAGTATCGAAAACATGTATCCTAGTGTCTCGCTGGCGATATTCAACCGAGCTTCCCAGGTAGTGGTGTACGTCTTCATAGGTACAGCTTCTTTGAAAGTGACGGGGAATGTTACTACTGCCTTTTTGATCCAGCTTGGAGCTTGCACCTTCACTATAGGAGCAGTCCAGACCTGGTGGCGGCCACTGCAAAGACACCCCGATGATTCGAGCCGTCTGGATAATGGGTCGGAATTCCCGACTCCTTCGGCTGAGTTTGTCAAGCTGAAAATCCAGTCGTCCTTGGTTATTTTGTTAGGAGCCTGCGGAGCAATTGCAGTCGTGGCAATAGGAAAGGATTATATGGTACAGGATAAGCTTCAACTTGAATATGCGATTGCAGCTATTTTAGCATTCCTGTCGCTGATGAACTATGGCATCAGCGTTCTAGGGATCCGAGCACTGCTGAAAGATAACTGCGTACTCTATAATGACATTTCCAAGCACGTCAAGGCTATGAAATGGGGAGGAATCGCCAATTTCGGGACTTCCATAGTTGGGGGGATTTTCCTGTCGTATATGTGGCTGTCTTTTGTTCTCGCTGTCACAACAGGAGTTACAGTCGTGATGATGGTATCTCTTGTTAAGTTCAAACATGATCCACCTGTAGATTATATGGCGCTATCTCAAGGGGAAGAGATGCCAATAGTTAAGGGTGCAGTGAAAGTCGTTTGATTCAATGTCACAACAGCACATACATGGTGCTTATCGCATATATTTATTTAGCTCCTCTGATGAGCTTCACTGCAGACTATTATAGTTAGTTAAAAAGAAATTGCAAGGCGATTTTGCAAGTGATTTCAAGCTAGCTTTGAAAAGTAGACTGTTAAAATCTCACTACTCTAATGACAGAGTCGCTTACGCAGTAGCAGACTTAGGCATCTTGAGTATCTGTCAAGCAGAGTGTATCTCGGATCTCAACTAGATTTATCGGCTAGACCATGCAGGTACGGTTCATAGATCGCGTTGCGTGCAGATTTAGATCATGATTGTTCCAATTGGAGCTACAAATGATCACAGGAGTAGTTCACAAGCGCGTCTTTGGAGCTGATTTAAGATTGCATATCGGATCTGGATTACACACAATTTCTACTGCCATTACCTAATAACAACTTTTGACGGATGTTTTATGTTCTATGACAGATGACTTCCTAAAGGGGCTAAATCTGCCGTGCCTCTGACCGATAAATGGATGATCAATGCTATGAATAGAATCAATTGATTATCTCATTCGTTCAATCATGCTGTCATGCTGTTGAGTTACGATGATGTTTATAGGACGATAAAACTATTTTTTCCCAGCACTTGAAAATAAATCATCGCGATTCTCACGATGAGAAATATCATATTTCCTAAATTGGGTTTATTCAGCCGTGCGAAGTCTATACAGATATCCTGTTTTTGCTTTCTAAACGGCGATATGTGCAATATGCTCACAGAACCTTGGCATATAAACATTGGTATGACTGGTCACTTAAGTAATAAAGTACCATGTATAGGTGCGTCAAGCAGCAGCAGTATTGTTTCTACTGGCGTTTCATACCGTTCTGACACAAACTTCAATCCTCCAATACAAAAGTTCCATACTACGTCCAGATACAGACAGAAACTGCTAAATTAATGTAACTTCCCAGAATTCTTGGTCTGAAGGCTGAATCATGCCTTACTCCATTTGCTGAAGCTGCTGCTAGCAAGTGTGGCTAAATGATTTCCATGCTTGGAAACTGCAGCGCCCCACATAGCCACAACTAGTAATATATGTCAGGAGTCGTAAAAATCGGTGACCATTGATAGCAGTCCACATACATCGGTCTCATGATGAGCAGGCCATTGGGTCTTCCGCCAAGTTACATTTCCCTTACGAAGGAAGAGCGGGCGCTGTATATTCAGAACGTTAAAGCAGAAACGGAGGCGCTTCGCAATCATATTATCCTAGTCAAGAGAAAAGTAATGGACGCCAATCGTATGTCAATAGAGAAGCCTTGCAGACATTGTCGATTAACCGCAGTTCACCAAATCGCCTCCAGCACACCGCCTATAGGCAAGTTCCGGTACAAATGCAAGGACCTTTTTAAGGGCCATGTGGATAAGGTCTACCAAGTAAGGTTGAGTAAAAACGGGAGGTATCTGGCTTCAATCGGCCAGGATGAGTTTGCGATCATTTGGGATGCTCGTAGCACTGGCAAGTGTGATGCCCTTGTTCTAGAAAACGCATTTGCGTTATCGATTGGTTTTAGTCCGTCAGGCTGTTTACTGGCGACAGGGGGGTTGGAAAACGTCTGTGAAATCTATGCCGTCAATGACCCCAATAGTGATAGACTATATTTCAGATCAGCCCCTGATGAGGGCGCTTCATATCAATCCGGAATTGGGTCTCCAACTGGGAACCCCAGCCGTGTCCGCCTGCCTTTAACCAACTTAAAGGGCCATAGGGGGTTTATATCTTGTGTAGACTTTTTAACCGAGTCTACAGCTATGACAGCTTCAGGAGATATGTCTATAGGGGTGTGGGATGTTTCGCGAGGCGATCGTATTCTGGATTATGGCCATGGTGACCACCTTGGCGCTATTAACCAAGTTGTTCCACACCCTCTTCATGAAAACATTTTTGCTTCCTCGTCGACAGATCGAACAGTCAAAGTTTGGGATACCAGAGAAAAACGCAGCATTCAAACGTTTTCTGGGCATTTCGACGACATCTCGTCTATTCAGTTCTTTCCTGATGGGAACGCTATAGCGTCCTGTTCAAATGGGGAGAATACCATCAGGCTGTTTGATATGAGAAGCGACTGTCAAATTTCGGCTGTCAACAGTGACAGAACCAATTCTGGTATCAGTGCTATGTGCTTTACACCGTCAGGGAGGTCGATGCTGGTAGGCTACGAGGACGGTTCGTGCTGGTCTCTGGACGTGCTGAGAGGCAGTTGGATCAATCAATTGGTGGGGCACAAGGATATAGTCACATCCATAGCCCTCTCAAACGAAGGGAGGATCTATACTTCCAGCTGGGATACTACCATACGGGCTTGGGAACCTCATTGGTAAAGTTTTCCACTGAGAGTAGAAGCCTTTATTTTTACAACTATATACATTTCCATACTGTAGGCGACCAGAGTCCGACGGAATGGAGGGCCCCAATTCAGGCACTCTGTCCAATAGTGGTTTACTCCTTCTGGACCTTGGCTAGGATCTCGCTGTCTCTAAACAGAATCAGATCCTCGTCGCCAACCTTGATGGAGGACCCACCATACGGAGGAATCAAAACTCGGTCACCAGCCTGCACACTGACTGGAATGCGAGAACCCTCTTTGTCAAGGGTTCCGGGTCCCACAGAGAGCACGTCGGCCTCGTTGAGCTTCTCGACGTTCTTTTCGGGGATGTAGATGCCAGAGGCAGTCTTGGCCTCAGCCTTAGCTCGGCGCACAAGAACTCGGTCCAGAAGCGGCACGATGGACTTGAATGATTTCAAAGTAGCAGACTATGTTAGTTGGGTTTCAATTCGTCTGAATATCAATCACATACCATTGGCACAGTAATGATCAGGTTGGTAAGTTTCTTGAGCCCCGGCTGGCGGTATATTTGCAGCTAGGGTAGGGGGCTACCAACCGTCTCGAAAGTTCTGTGGGGGAGAGATTACCTGATGATGACTTGATTTTGTCAATTATTTTGACCATCTTGTGTGCAAGTTGATTTAGCTTCAATTTCAATCGCTGTTGCGAACGTGCTTGGGTTGATGTCCGTATATGGGCCTTTTCGAAGAAGTTTTCGTCTTTTTCTGCGCTGTATTTGGTTCGAGATGTGACAGATCGATCGTCCATGCACGTCGTTTTTTGCTGGCGCATAGATTCTCTACTTTTGCAATTACCTGAGTTGATTGTATTCTGTAGTGAAGAAGTGAATTGAATGGTATATTCTGTGGATTCTTACCATGTTTCGGCTGTTTAAGCAAATCGTCAATTAGATGCCAAAGTACGGATATTGATATTCCGTAACTCGATATTCCTTAACTTGCTTGTGACAAAGTCTGAACCCCAAAACTGAACTACATGACAAATAAGGTCATCTAATGAACGTTTCGTATATGTTTCACCTAATACATCACGTGTGAATATATAGTAATAAATAATAGAACTTGCAGAAGCTAATAGTAACTGTCAAAACGTTGTACGCGAAAGTGCATACCAGCAAACTGCTTGGAACTATCGATACTTTTGAGCCAAAGCTCGCAGCTTAGCGACGATTTCAGCCGACTCGTCTGCTGATACAGCTTCCAAGTCGTACCGCTTAGGACCCGACGTCTTCATCACAACAACCTTGAAATTCGCAGGAATCTTGGACGACTGCTTGCATTTGATGATTTGGCCAATATGAAATGAAGATGTCTTGGGCGAATCAAACCAAGTGCGGTCCTCTGACGGCATAATATAAACATATTCTCCATCAATGGCCAACACACGTTCATGCCTGCTAATGAACGACATAGGCTGTCTGCGCCAAATCATATACTTTTGGTAACCAGCAGTGCCATTCATGAACGCTCCCGGTACGACACTCTGGGACGATGACTGGCCTCGCTCCTGACCCACTAATGTTGTGCTCAAGTTTGACACTGACGAGGCAAATGGACGACGTCCAATAGACTCTTGCTTGGCAGGCGGTAGTGGGATCATCCGCGACGTATCGTAGCCATTGGCCTCTGTGATGACCCTTTTCGGAGTTAACTCCAAATTTAATCTTCCGTGCAGCGAATTCAGTGTCATGTCATTCAACGGGAGCACCTTAGTTCCTGCGACCTTGAGGGAGTATATTCCTTTTTCCAACTGCTTCTCTCCACATACCTTATCCAGCACTGCTGAGATAGTGGTATTATTCGGCAATACAGACGACCAGTACGCTTGAGATAACAGTTCATCATATGGATACTGAAAAACTTGCACCCCGACATCCTCGACTCGACTCTCCTTACCTGCACCTGGCGTTTCGATTGCTCCCTTTACAACGGTAGGTTTTCTGGTATTTGGAGTTTTTCTGTCGTTCTCAGCGTACTGCTCTGGGGTGGCTCTAACCAAGGCAAACTCGTCGAACGAATAAGCCGAAATAAGCCTCGTTCTGTCTAGAGCAGGAAAGTCTTCATCAGGCTCTCCATCATCCTCGACAATCCTGAGATTCCACTTATTTGCATCGCATACATCTTCCGACAATCGCGGTTGTCGCATCTGCTCTTCGTAACAATACAATGCGAACCCAATAGCACTAGCGACGTTGGCATCTCGGCGAACTACCACTTCCCAAGGGACTCTGGGCTCTGCGGAAGTTGGCATGAACATCTTTAATCGAAGGGGCTTTCGTTCGCTTTTTCCAGAAGCCGATATGTACTGCTCCAGAGGATTATCAAATGACGCCTGCTTGGCACGTATGATGCTGCTTAGCTGTGACACATTCCCCGCCTGACGCGCAACAGACTTGAATGCAGTTGCCGGGGACGGCAATCCCCTGATGGCTGTTTCTGAGGACTGTCGTGGACGTAAATCAACTGCCAATTCATCTTCACCTGGGAAAAGCTCAGGGACAAGATTGGCAGTGACAGTTGCGTCTGTGCTGCGACGACTGATTGCCAACGGCAGATGCTCGGGAACCTTATTAGCCATAGACTGTGCACGAGACCTAGTGGATACGCTGAGTCTTCTATGGCCATGGCTGTTGCCGTTTCCAGTGGCATTTCCGTTCCCGTTTCCTACGCTGGAGCTCACCAGAGTAGCCGAAGAAGAGGGATTAGGCACATTGCTAGACACCATCGAAGGAAGGTTAGTGCCTGAGATATTGAATCCAACATCCAGGGATCTCTGCCTTGTGACGTATCTTTTACTTGTAAGGCCAGATGCTATCATGCCAGTGTTCAGGGGCGCACCAGTAGAGATGCTGTTCGTGGTTGCTGCCCGGGCGCGAGGCGATGAGACACCAGAAGGAGGCCTGCTACTTGATGCAAGAGAATCGCGCTCGTCGTCACCCGCGGCATTCAGCTTTATCTGCTGAGCAGCATATATCAGGTCTTCTTCAATATCGCTGTCGTCCTCTTCACTCATGACAGACATGGTATCGGATCTGTTGCTTCTATACCTCGTCATCGATTTTGTTCTGGGAACGCCCGTGGTGTTGCTGTTGGTGCTGGCAGAACTATCGCGTCGGGAAAGTAGTCCACTTTCGCTGCCAGACCTTAATAGTCGAGCATCTGTATCGTTCGGGTCGCTCATGACATCACTGTCACTGTTACTATAGTCCTCGTTTTCATAAACTGTCGCCAGCGTATCCGCCAGTTCTCCGTCATACTCCTCGTCGTAGTCGTCGTCATCATCGTCGTCCTCGTCTTCGTCTTCATCTACATCATTTGGAAGCGCATATCTGCCTTCAGACCGCAGACCCGTTTTGTTATACAATCCAAACCCCTGGACATCAGTGACCTCATATGGGCCATCTGTATCGGCGTAACCACCTGTCTCGTCGTCGTCTTCATCATCGCTAGACGCATGGCTATCCAAAAACCGCGCCTGTTCAGGTCTCATGGCAGTCAGTTCACCATCAGCAGCTGCTCCGCGAGAGTTACGCCTCTGCGAAATCGGCGGCTCTAATGCTGCCAACGAGGGATAAGTAGCGACCCGCTCGAATTTGCGAACACCATGGCTCTCGTTACCTATTAACTCCGTGGCTTCTGAGGCAGTTACGGCTAACGCAGATGCTCTGCGTCTTCCAGTCCCTCGCGTCGTAGATACAAAGGAATCCCCACCATTGGCGTGAACTCTGGATGTCTTGCGCCGGAATCCGTCTGAAGATTGTCCAATGAATGTCGTTGGCACTGGTGGCGAGCCAGCAGACGCCATTGACAGAAGAGTCGATGCTGCCAGGTTTATCTGTCTGGGTCCGCTTTTCGTAATATACAGGTGAGAAGGGCGAATAACCCGCTCTCCGACGCCATCCTGGAACGACTGCAAATAAGAGGCCCTCAGATTACTTATGACATAGCTTAGTTAGACGTGAACTCGTTCAGAAACATTCAGAAAACATACTCGGAGTCCTGGAGCAGCGACATGATAATCGCTGTTAGGAGGCAGCGCGGCTACAGTCGAGGCTGTACCACGTTAACCCCCACTATAGTGCCAGAGTATCTCGAGATTCGGAAATTGAAAATGGTAGGATACTATTAAATTATTTTAAAAAAGGTACCAGAAATAATTATATTGGTGGATATAGCTTGGATATTTACTTGATCGAAACAAAGTGACTTTGAGGCATGGCTTTGTGTCAACTAAGCAGCTTTCCGGTGGTTTGTTGGTTATACTCGGCAGCGAAATATGTACAACCAGGACGTACAGGCAGCAAACAGCTATTAGCTATCTGGGATTTGAGCATTATTTGTATTAGAAGTGCTATAAAATTATTCGAACGGTTGTTCATGGCTTTACATGTGAACTCATAACTACGGAATGCGACGGTTTGGCTTCGGTATGCCTGGGCGTTTTGACTGGTATCAGATCCTGACAGGGTGTCGCTACATCTATCAATCCCAGTGACTAAGGTCACCGGCTAGTTTAGCAGTTTAGCTCCTGGTCCGTGCTCATCATTCCTTTGCTGGTGCTAGCGAGCAACCTGTCAACTTTAAATGCGAGATGAGGCTGCAAGAATCAGGGGTGCATTGCCGATCATTGAGACCTCGTCGAGCTCTAACCGCTTCTGGTGAATTCCTGATATAAGACACCGTTCCTTGAGATCTAAATGTATTGCTTTACAGTAGCCAATCTTGTAGTACCGCCGTTTCTACAGAAACCATCATAATTGTTGGTCTGTGATTAGCCTATTCACCGTACCGTTTGCTCCGGGGATCATACTGCAAACCACAATCTGCTCTTGTCGGCTATAACTCACCACAACCAACCAAAAAATAATAAGACTCAGCCGTCACGCAAACTGAACTACTGAGATGATTACAATTTGGCGTTTTCAATTGTCTAGTATATAATGCGACGTTCATTTGGCATACTGAAGCAGTGTCAGCGTAAAGAGCAGCCTCACAGTAACTCTCAGCACCAATTACCCATCTGAAAAACCCTCCTTCACCACACTGTCTTTACTACCGTTGCTGATATGGGTGCCTACGTTATTTTTGGACGAACCTTTCAGGCTTACCAGGTAAGATACTGCCGCATGGAATGGAATTGGACGCGGTCAGCAACTTGGCCAATCAATGTCTATTCGAATGGTATTTGGATCGCGGTACTAACCTTAGCTGAGCATGGCCACATTTGGTTTGCTTGGTGCTGGACTTCTCTATGCTACCAGTGGAAAGAAGACAAACACTGCTCCCCCAATCAATGCATCCAGTTCAGAGGAAGAGAAGTTTATTCTGTAAGTTTTTCTAGTGATGCCCATTGAGCATTTGTCTAACGCAGTGACTTTTTGAAGGAGCAGGAATCTAAGGCTGAGAAGCATTAAAATAGAGTAGTAAATGTCATCCAGTGTTTATCTTTGGTACAGTGTCTGGTTCATCCGGATACTCCTTAACGCTTTGTTGTTCTTCTAAAATGCGCCTTACCTTTACTGCTTGGAATTCTGGTTTTAGTCAACTAATTTGCTCGGAGCAAGCTTTCAATGCGGATCCCGCTAGCGTTATATTCCTTGATATCCTTTCATTTTAAATAGTCAAGGAATCTTATTGAGACCTTTGGTTACTGCAACGTAACGTCAAAAGAAGTTTGATCCCCAGGACTGGGAATATCTGTTTGGAAGTACGATCTAGGATCCATTATTGCATGAATTTCGTGCTTGGTCGTAAATTGGTTGAAGTTTCGGTTTTCAATGATATTCAGCCACTTATTGCTTTCGAATTGATGAACTGAGATCGTTGTATGTCTCAATATATGATTCCCAGACGCCAATTCCCCAAATCTCAGGCAGTTGGGCGACGCAGAAGTAATTTGCCGAGACCAGATGTGCGAAAGCCGAGCACAAATCTCCAACTTCGAATGCTCTACATAGAATAGTTAGTACGACATATGCAATAATGGCAAATAGACATAAATGATGGCAGCATGGCATAGGAGGGATATTGACTACGCGACCATATGCACATAACTAACTTATTCGATAATTATATCAGGCACAAGCCACATCAAAATTACTATCAAACAATTACACTTCGGCAAATCCAGTCGTATTCATACGTCAGTAAAACATCGAAATACATTATTTGGCACTCTTAAATAGAACCTCCTCCGATAGAGGATCAGCTGCCAGAACAGCTTCTCGGCGCTTCAGCCTGTGGTTGAGAGCAGCATCCTGTCGTGCCTTGGCGGCTTCCGCCTGTTGATTGCGGAGCTGTGCCCTGGCAAAGTTTGGCGATACGAACTCTTTGTTCTCATATATAACTGCTCCTGAGAACGATCCCTCGAGAATCGTGATCAGAGTCATGACGAACCTGGGGCCGATCTCCACTAATGACAGTTCGGTATCTCCAGACTTTTTCGATGCTTCTGTATTCTCGGTTTCTGCAATCTGGTAGTTGCGGAACCAGATTTTGTTATCGACGATGCTGAGAGTCAGTATGTGGTCGACAAACGGTTTTGCCTTGCGGGTCTTAGGAGGAACTCCGAATGTGTGAACAAACATCTCTTTAATCAGCTTATTGTGTGCAGACTCATCAAAGGAACTGTCGAATGAGAGAATAGGCCGGGATCCCTTAAGGGAGTTGCCCGTGAAGTTAAGCTCGTCCATCGTGTGGATATTCTGGACGTGGAATTTACATGTTGGTCCATTAGGAGCCTTTGACAGCCACAGATACAGATCAGTATGCTTACGGGCTTCAAAGTACATCACATTGTTGCAGTTGTAGAGCTCTGCGATTTCGTTGAGCTGGTACAACTTGGACTTTGTGTCAAACTTAGGCTCTTTTCGTGCGTGAGGAAGCATGCTGGCGATATCGTTTATTAAATGTCGGTGCCGGAATGTGACTCCTCTCGACGAAATGACAAGCACCCGCTGCTTGTTCTTGGAGGGCACCGGTTGTACATCATCTGACGAGTGGGACTTTTTGTCCTTAGACAGTGCTTTGTATATAGCGGACATTTTTTCAAATAACGCTTTGGACAGAAAAATGTCTGCTTAAAATGGTTTTCCAAAGTTTCACCTTTAAAAAAAATTCAGCCGTGCGAAAGCCTCTTGGGATTCCATATTCGGCCAGTGAGCCTCGTCAAATTAATACTGTGGTATACTGCTGTGGCTCCTTTACTCGATTGTGGCTGCGATTGGTTCTAATTGTCGACTGATTCAACTTTATTATTGATTAGCTGTCGCTGTGGCAAATTCTGAAACTTTGCATAGCTGTGTATTCTGCTGTTGGAAAGGTTTTCTGGAGTTCTATTATTCCAACTTCTACAAAAGCTGTCACTTCGTGATCCCATGTCTGCCAAAGAAATAAAAGGCTTATGGGACCTGATCAATTCTGGCGCCTACAAACAAGCACAGACTAAGATCAGCAAGGAATTGAAAAAAACTCCCGATCATCCTTACTGGCTTGCGCTTTACGGCTTTGTGCTCAGCAGACAGAATAGAAGTGATGATGCGATTGAGGAGACTTCCAAGGCAGCTGCATCAGGGACGTCCAACTTAACCATTGTATCGCTCATCAACGAAGTGTTTTCGAAATATGGCCTCGATAATGAAATGTCGGCTGTTTTTGAGACAGCTGCTCGCAAGTCATCCAACGATCCCGAAGTGTTGGATCTCTGGATGGAAGCTGTGCTTGAGCGAGGATTTGCCAAGGGTCTTGTGAAGGTGTCCATGGCTCAATTAGCATCTAAGAAGGCGGAAGATAGTCGTCGTGCAACTCTCCAAGCAGCTCTTGTTATGTATCTAGCTTTCAAGTCTCCACGCACTGCTGAATCTGACAAGAAGCTGTACCCTGCTCTATCGCTGCGAATGATTCAAAAGCTGGAACCATTGCAAAATGCGCAAGAAGCCTACGTGTTAGGCTTGGTTTATACTATACAGCCCTCTCAAACTCGTGCTGCTCTTATTTCATATTTGCAGTCCGACCTGGTGCGCTCGTGGGATTCTTTAGATCTTACTGTACAACTATTGGATGAATTAAAGGCAGCTGCGAATTGGCAGCAGTTGTACGAAGAATGCACTCGGTTTTTAGAACTCAGAAAAATGGACAACTGGCGTCATTGGGAGGCACTCAATAGTAGTGCATGCGAGCTTTCGATTCCAACTGACGCAGAGGCATTTATCAAGTCATTCCAGCCTCCAACGCGTAATTCCAGATTGGCTCTTGTGGACTTATACAGTCGGCTTTCTGACAAGGAATATTTGTATCAAGCTGTCATCTCATACTCTGAAAGTAACGGCCATAAACGGGCTGCATTTGAAGATTTAGGAAAATACGTCCAAAGCCCCCTTTTTGAAGTAGGGAAATTTTTGCATTGGCTTCATGAGCACGACAAATACTGTTCAGATCTCAATTGGCGTGTGAATACTGCCAAATTTGAATATTTATTAGCCGGAAACAGGTCGTCTGATCAAATTATTGATGAATGCATTGAGCTCTACAATAAGTCAAGGGTATACCTGAAGAATAAAGACCCCAAAGACTACCATAGTGGGGATGATTTCATACTGATTGCAGTACACGAATTGCTGAAATGCCAAAATGTGCTTTATTTGGAAAAGGCAGCAGTGCTTCTTGAATACGTTGTGCTTTCCGACAGACATCAGTTTTATGTCAGGCTATATTTGATTCGCATCTATCTGTTCCTTGGAGCGTTTGCCAATGCGAAGCAGCACTACGCCAGCTTATCTATAAAGGCACTGCAGAACGAAACCATATCTCACGTGTTATTCTCGCGAGCCAGTTCTCTTTTTCCGTCGGATGATATATTTCGCGGTGTGTTTGAAGTTTATGACCAAGTGCAGGAAAGAATTGGTTATGCAAAGCGTGCCCTGTCTCGAGGGGTCTTCAGTCAAGTCGAGGGCATCTTGGAACTGAATAGCAAACTGCGGAATAGCATTACATACAGAGGGCTGTTGATTGAAAAGACGAAGATGGATCGTCTGACCAAGGCAGACGTCAAAATTTCACATTATGAGGATGATCTTTTACTCGACATGGGCCAATATGAAGACAGTCGAGACTTTTCGACGATGTGGAATATAAATAAGACTACTGAAAAGGCCCTCTCTGAGATACTTGTGCCTGGGCCACGCATTGGCAGTGGGTGGATTCGGGCCCATGTGCTCCGAGAAAATATTATAAGACGCCTTGTTAATGGAGATGCCCAGCTTTCTGCACTGGTAAAGCAGTGCCAGGAATTATACGAAACCTCTCACAGATCGGAGTTTACGGAAAGAGAAATATGGTCGTTTGATATAATTTCAAAGCTAGCGCATTGTTCTGCTGATAAAATGAGCTCGGCGCGTTACAAATCAGTGACAGACAAATTAGAGCAGTTTGGAGATTTGGGAGCATCTGTGGACTGGCAATGGTTTCATTCAGCATTCACAGCACTTGAGACAGCAAAGCTGGTACTCCTATATATTAGCAAACTTAAAGCAATGCGTCACCAGCTTAAGTACAGCCAGTATGATGTGTCAGCACTGAGCAGCTCGGCTCTTGCTCTTGTGGCCAAGATCAAAGACGCTGCAGCTGAATCCAAAAAGCACCTAGACGGCGTTTGTCATGACACAATTGACCAGTTGGCTGTTTGGGCTGAGAAGAGAGCAATATCCAGCTCTCTTGTGGAAAACGTCATAGACAGCATTCGCGTTGCTCATGACAGGACTCTGACGGCTGTCAGGTCGTCGATGATAGAACTGTAATGTATATTAGAAGTTCAGTCTTTTTTACTAATAAGCTGATACAAGTTTAAATGGATTTCTTTTTCCACAGAGTGTTCATCTACCGTACAACTATTAGTATAGTTGTTAACGTTGTTTTTCTTTGCTTTTCACCCTCGATACTATCAGCAACACTAGCTGGTCGAATTTTCCATTCTAGCAATGAAGCAGTATTTTGATCAATTGAAATTTTCGTTATCATAGACGCAGGTATTTTGCCATATCATTGACTTCTTTAGTGCCAACTGAAACGAGGTATTTAATTTTTTGCTTTGTTAGGAAAATGCTTACTTCTTTGCACCTACTGGATCGCTGACATGTCTGTTTTGCTCAAACTCTTGCCGGGCCCACTGGATAAGTTCCCGGCGTTTGGCGACATCCGGAGCTCTATAAGCTGTTCGCAAAATGAATCTCCATAATTTCTTGGCCTTTGCGGATTCAATAAACTCATTAGATCAATCGGTTTCTCGTACCTACGTAAGCCAGGCCCGGCTTCATTTCATCAAGCCGCGTGTGTTAAGTAATTAACTTCCATATGCCAATCCCTAATATTACTACTTACAGATCTAGATCTAATCTGTAGGAAGTTTGAAAGCCGACCTTACAACTGGAAGAATATATATCACTCGTTAAAACAATTCAACTACATGAATTCAATAACAATACAGTAATGGTTGGTAAAGGCAATGGTTTGGTTTTGACTATATACACTATCGCTTGACCCAAGTATTCGACTTCCTGGCCTTGGGTTTGCCAGGTTTCTTTCGTTCTTTATGACGAACGTCGCGTTTAGTACAGCCTGCCTTAGATAGCCTCTTTCCAAGCAGGGGATTGTGCACCACCAGCGCCTTAGCTAGCCCCAGAGAAATAGCACCACACTGGCCACTGAGACCTCCTCCCTGAACGGTTGCAAACACATTGTAGTAGCCCAGACCCTCGATGACTTTTAGGGGATAAACCGCAGTTGATCTATCTTGCAACCGCGAGAAATAAACATCAAGAGGTTGTCCATTTACCAGGAACTGGCCACGAATATCCTCTTTTCCTCGCACCACTGTAACTCGAGCCGACGAAGACTTGCGACGTCCTACTGCAACTGCTCGTCCCTGGCTGTCGAGCTGCTTATATGCTGACTTTACCACAGCGTTCTCCTGATTTCTCTTAAATGAGCTGAGAATATCGACCACTTCTTGTGGTATCAATTGCGAATCTATCGCATCCAGCCTCGACACCAGCCTGATGAATGCTCTATAATGCGAAGGTCCAAGACGAGTTCCTCCCGCGATCATAGCGTAGTCACCAAACGCTATCCACGCAGGTCGTTTGTAAGTTTCGGCAGGTTCGAGCGGCAAATTGATGTTCTTTTGCAGTGCATCTGTCAGCGTCCGCATGACTTCTTCGTGAGGAGGATTGGCCATGTAGAATCCCCGGTTCCGAGGAACTATGCGCAGACGCTCCAGATCTGCCCTTCGATGCTGCTGGTCATTGTATCGTACCAGATTGGTTCCTCGCACATCCATCTCGGACTGTGTGTTATTAATGCCATTGTAGTCCTCGTACTCCCGGGTCAGCTTTTCAAGCTTGGCTACCAGTTTGTCGACTGTGCGGTTCACGTTGAGCGCAGCAAACCCTGTTGAAAATGCTCGACACTGAAGCCCCGTTATACATAACGGCCTCAGTCTCATCAGCATGGCGAATCACCAAGGGATTGCCAGTATTATACAGTTGTCGCGCAGAAAACTCAGCTGAAATGGGTCTGAGACGAGGTGAAATTTCAGTGCGGCAGGACTATATGAGCCGCTTCTACTAGGTACCCACTATCAATACACAACAACCGCACACAACGACAGCCAGTTTTGAATGGCGACTTGATAAAGCCAGCACGATAAAACGCTAAAAAAACAACAGAGCGACACAGCGAAGAGCATTGATCCAAAAAGCACTGAATCCAGGACCTCATTTTGCAGTTGCTGAAGGACGAAAACAGTCACCATGAATTATATAAAAAGGGCCATATATGGGCCTGATGCCAAGGAACAGAAGCAGAAGTGTAATGCGCTTATTCGTAAAAACACCCGGGAGCTCGACAAGCAACTGACGTCGCTGAACTCGCTGGAGTCAAAGACGACGTCGATGATCAAGGCTGCTGCCAAGCGCAATGACATGAAGTCGGCTCGACTGCTAGCGAAGGAGGTGTACAACATAAAGGGCCAGCGAGGCCGTCTTCACAAGTCCAAGGCCCAGCTCAACTCTATTTCGCTACAAGTCAACGAGGCGTTTGCATTGCAGAAGCTTCAGGGAAGCATGAAGACCAGTACAGGGCTCATGAAGGAGGTCAACACTCTGGTCAGGCTGCCCGAACTAATGGGAACCATGTCGGAGCTCAGCAGGGAGCTCATGAAGTCGGGTATTATTGACGAGATGGTCACAGACACTCTGGACACGCTGGATGAGGCGGAGCTGCTTGAAGACAGCGAGGCGGAGGACCAGATCGAGGCGATTTTGGGCGACATTATCGGCTCGAAGGTGGAAACCGCTGGCAAAGTTCCTGCCAATGTGCCGGAGCTGCCGTCTGTTGAGTCTGCCAAGCCAGTCGAGGAAGACGAGGAGGACAACGAGGCATTATTGGACAGCATGAGGGAACGGTTGAGAGCGCTCCAGAGCTGAGACTGCGACAACATCAGTTCTTTTGGACTCCGGAAGTTTAATTTGAGCATTCTAGTGACATGGATATTCCGTTTAGCATCTACAGCACTCAAAAAGGCTGAACCTTTGTTCCCAGTCTTTTACGTTGGCGATTGATCTAGGCATTGGATTCATAGTACACAGATTGTTCGTCCAGTAGTTATCCTGCATTCAACGGCTTCATATATGCAATTGAGACAAGAAGCAACGGTGGCATTGGACGGAATTCGCGTTTATCGTAATTGTGGACCCGCAAGGTCCAGTCTGTGGTTGAATCTGGATTTGGGAAGGGAAGGTTGGAGTTGCACATGTTGGGTATACCACATTATTACTTGACTATTCGAAGGATTCGGAATGTGGAGGGATATTAAAGTATTGGTTTCTCAGGTTCCTAAACTCAGAGAACACTCATTCACACGTCTTCTTAATAGTGATAGAACTGGGAATAGAAAAGCTTCAGAATATAAGTTTTGGTTGTCTCGTTATCTGGAAATGTGAAAGAGTGCGTGACATGTATTCTGGATATGTCTGCATCGTTGGTGTACTTCGTTGGTGTACTTATACTTCCTGTACCCCACAATAACCACACCACTGCCCACTACATCTCATCTCACCTGCAATTCACGAGAAGGACTCAATATTGACAGGTTGCTTGACCTCTGTGGATATAAAGAGACAATCATGACGGTATCTGGAAAAGTAGTGAAGAATACGATAAAGAATACAATAGAAAGTAACTAATTTTACATTTTAATGTCGTACTTGCCATTTATGATTGATGGCAATTCACTGTCCATTTAACAGCTACAGCCTATGGCAGGACATTCTCAGTAAACAAATCGACGATCATTCCAGTCTCTCATATGCAGTTGCCACTGATATAAAGTTCAGGCTGGCTCGATATTGTTCCGCCATTGCCTGATTGTACATGTTGTGGCATGTGAATACTAGGTTTTGCAGCACGCAGTAGGAGACGATCCTGCCGAGGCATCTCAGGGGTCATCACTATAGCGGGTACTGAGAAGGTGAGAACACTCCAGTCAGATACACTTGCAAAATTAAAAAAAAACCAACAAAGTAGTCCTCAATTAAACTATTGTATATAATTCTTCGCTGATGTGTAATTTTGATTGCTGAATAAGATCACAGTTGTGCTTGTTGTGTCTATCGCTGCTGCGGTGCTTACTTAAGACATTGGCTGCGAAAATGCTAAAGCGGGGTAGATGAGCTCCCTGACATTGTATATATAATGAGAGATCTCCAGAAATCAGAGTTCGCACATTTACCCCACAATTGCCATCATGACCGCAAAATCTAGCGTGGCAAATGCAGAGACGATTTCTGCTTATAGCCAGCGGGCTCTGGTCACTCAGCTTACTGCAGAAAGCTTAGCCAGTATTCCAGGAGATCCTTTGGCTGTCTTCAGCGAAGATGACTGGGCAACTCTACTTGCAATTGCCGATACGTTTGCACCCCCAGTTGATCCCGAGCCTTTGAGGCCCTTTATCGATAGCCGGTTCCATGGTTCTGCGGAGGAGTTTGCGGCGGTTAGTCCGACGTCGAGCGGAGATCTGTTCAGGACTACACTGGGACGAACTCTGGCCGAAGTATGTCGAGAGTCTCAGATCAAGTTAGTCCTGGTTATAAAACTCATGACACACCGACCAACCGCTGTGTTGTTCACGAAATCAGTCAAACTTCTGACCGAAATGTCAGTTGACGAGCGGGAACGGGTGCTACTCGGGTGGTACCATTCAATTCTGCCTCCAATGAAATTGCTATTCCGCCAATTGAATAACCTGACGTGCAGCACTACTATGAGAATCAATCCTGCCTTGCATCGAGCAATGGGTCACGCCGAATATGAACTGCTCGCTAATCATCCTGAGAGATATTTAAACAAGACCTTTTACAGGTTTAACATCCTCGATTTAGGTCCCTATAGCACACAGGCTGAGCTGTCTGTTGACGCTGTCATTATAGGATCTGGCTCCTCCGGCGGAGTCGTTGCATACCGACTGGCACGAGCAGGATACAATGTACTTGTTTTAGAAAAGGGAAAGTACTTCCACCAGGAAGAGCTGACATTCAACGAGAGTGAAGGATATTTCAACTTGTATGACATGGGAGGTGCTATAGTTGCAGAAGACAGCGCAGTTAATATTTTGGCCGGTTCTACTCTGGGAGGCGGTAGCACTGTGAATTGGTCTGCCAGTCTGAGGACGCCAGATATTGTCCGTAAAGAATGGGTTAACAAAGGCGTACCTTGGTACGGTGAGCGTGTCTATGACGAGGCAATGGATTTCGTCATGGACAAGATGGGATGTACTACAGAAAATTTCGAACATTCGTTCACAAACCAATTGATTATGGACGGGTCGGCCAAGCTGGGATATGTTGCGAAAGAGATCCCTCAAAACACTGGTGGTCATAAGCATGATTGTGCCTTCTGTCCTTTCGGATGTCGATTCGGTGAAAAGCAAGGTGGAGTGGTCAATTGGTTGAAGGATGCAGCTGAGCTAGGCACGCAGATTCTTGACCAGACGAAAGTGCTGAAAATTGTGCACAGCAAAGGCAAGGTTGTCGGTGTACAGGCACTTGTTAAGGACAAGACTACACTGAACATCAAATGCAGAAAGGTGGTTGTGTGTGGAGGTTCGCTGCAGTCTCCAGGTGTACTGAAGAGATCAAATTTCAAAAGCAAATATATAGGCAAGGGACTCAAGCTCCATCCAACAAGTACCATGTCAGGAGAATTCCCTGAAGTCCAGGTCAATGCATTCGAAAAGTCTATTATGACGGCAGTGTGCACAGAGGTCGACAATTTAGATGGTCGAGGCCATGGTCCTAAAATTGAAGCCATTTTGCATCATCCAACGCTGCAGTATTACTATATTCCATGGCGAAGTGGCCAAAAGCTTCGTCGCGATCAACTGCGTTATAACCATCTTGCTTCGCTGCTTGTCATCACAAGGGACAGAACTAACGGTACTGTTTCGTATAGCCCCTCAAAGCCCTTTTTCCCAAGGGTCAAGTTCTGGCCAAACAAATATGACTGCTGGGCTCTGCTCCAGGGATGTGCAGCAGCTGCAGATCTATTGTATATCCAAGGGGCCACTACAATTTTGTCGCCATGTTTTGAGCTTGAGGACTTCGTGTGTGACACTTCAGCTAAGGATAGAAGTGGCAAGGACTCGAAGTACCAACAATGGCGTGCACGTCTTCTAAAGTGTGACTTCAGACCCCTTAAAATGGCTTTTGGGAGCGCTCATCAAATGGCATCAGTTCGCATGAGCAACAAGGGGCCCTCACATGCAGCCGTCAACAGCAGGGGACAATTGTACGAGTGTCCAGATGTCTATGTGGCGGATACGAGCGTTTTTCCGTCAGCGAGTGGTGTCAATCCAATGATTTCCTGCATGGCAACTGCCCATGTTATCGCAGGGTTCATAAGCGACGACCTCGGATCAAATGGAGCTCGTCTCTGAAACGAATGGACGATATGTAATATTGAAACCTGATATACAAATAATACTATTTATGATTCATGGATGACATAGGCTTGCCAGTAGGAGCGAATCAATCAGTCTTCTTCGCAAGCCGAGCTTTGACCTTAGCATAAAACTCATACATGCCAAATTTGCGCAAAATTATATGAGTCAAAACCCATCTCGGCAAGAAAGTGGATGCAAACCACAGCATAGTAGACTTGGCTCCAGCCCAGTAGAACTCCGGTACGCCGCTGCCAGTGGCCTTGTGAAAGACCTTGTCAGCATAGACGTCTGGATCCATTGGGTTATTCTGTTTGGCCATCTTCTGCCTGTTTGAGAAACAAGCACCCTGGGCATCAATAAATAAAGACTCTAAAAAGTCAGATATTGTGGCTGGCTCCTGTCCACTTACCATTAGGAATTGGGCGCACATCGCCGATATTGGTGTCAACACCACCAGTAACAACAGTCACAACCTTAACACCAAATGGCTGCAATTCAACTCGCAACACAGACGAGTACGCGTGGAGTGCAGCCTTAGTAGCACTATATACGGAACCCCACGGGAAGGTTACAATGCCAGAAACGGACCCAATCTGGACGATGGTGCCTTTGGCGTTAATCAACAGCGGAGACAACGTATTAATCATCCTAATAACACCATTGAAATTGACATCAAACGCCTTGTTCACGTCTTCAATCTTTAGATCAAGCGTAGGAATCGTACAGGCTGATGTTAGAACTCGTCGCTAGACAGTAATTGTTCACATACGCTGACCCGCATTATTAACGAGAACATCCAACGAGCCTCCAGTTGTCTTTTCCACATACTGCTTGAAATCGCTGACAGAATCCTGATCAGTGACATCCAACCGAAGCACATGAGCGCCTAGTGTTCGCAGTTCCTCCATTGGCTCCAATCGCCTGGCTCCCGCAAACACAACATATCCTACCAGTTAGGACTAATACCATCCCAGTTTCCTACCGCCAACCAGGAATCGCTTTGCCAGAGCCTTGCCGATTCCAGAAGAGCATCCAGTTATCACAGCTGATTTTTGCTGCTGGACCATCTTAGATTATAGTATGATAGATACTTCGTCGTGTTGGAATGCCGCGGAGTTCTTTCTCTCCGCGCTCCACAGTGCACTATCTTGATTAGCCGCATTGGGTAATTTTGTTGGCCGAGGTTCTCGTATACGTTGGTCTTGTCTCGTTCGAAATGCTGATATGTACTGCCGGCGGATCCAATCAAAATAGCTATATACTTCTAATCACATATCAAATGCAAGTATCAATATGAAAGTAAAGAAGCAAGAGACAAAGTTAATTCCATTTGCTCATCGCTTTTTTACTTGATATGATTCCGTCATGAGTGCGCAACAGATGCTGATGTAGTTCATACTGTTTAAGACTAGCATTCTGATAATAAACACATTGTCTTGGTTTAGTTATCTGTTATTGTAGGCCTGTAAAATACACCGACAAAACAGTTTAACGAGTATACGGTGGGTTTAAAATCATTGCGTTTATTCTGGGGGTCAGATTAACTGACTCATCTGCATGCGTTCTACCGGAATAATGCGAGGGGTCGAACCTACGACCCGCAAAAAAAATGCCGAAATTGTATGGTCAAGTACTATATGAATAGTGTTAGAAATCGTATACAAATTTAAATTATTTAAATTATTTAGTATTTTGTTGGCTAGAGAATTGTGGAA
Organism: Sugiyamaella qingdaonensis; assembly: GCA_030569235.1. Taxonomy (NCBI): domain Eukaryota; kingdom Fungi; phylum Ascomycota; class Dipodascomycetes; order Dipodascales; family Trichomonascaceae; genus Sugiyamaella; species Sugiyamaella qingdaonensis. The sequence continues at coordinate 104,585 of JAJMKI010000015.1, forward strand.
TATGATTTCCATTATTGCGTATCTACATGTTTTTCACTGTCCTTTAGCAGGCGCGCTTGGACAAGCGACAGAGTCCGCAGCAAGCGAAAATCAGCATCCGCCACACGAAGAAAATTAAGAAAACTACAATGGCAAATTCACAGCTACAGATATTTTACAAGCAGTATAGTAAATTTGAGGTGATGACAGCGAGGAAACGAAAAATATAAATTGGTTAGTACAATACGTCGTATTCTAAATTTCTTCTCAACTGCACCGCTCCTAAAACAATAGAACGATCGCCAAATTATATAACCTGGATTGAGCTGTCACGATAATGTGGGAATGAGATCTACCTGTCATTTCTACCGGGTCGAGCGGAAATTTCGTGTCATTCCTGCTGCCCCGCTTTTGTTGTGATAATGCTATTCAATTGCCTAATCATTTCTCGACGAGTCAATTTGCATGTATATGTTCGCTTCTGCAGGTATGTGTCAACAATTGCGGTCCGATGCCGGTTTTATTATTTTCTTTCACGTATTTCCGTAGGGTTCCACGAATTTGGAAAACCCAGCCGGAAAACGGTGCCTACTGAACTAATGCAATGGGGATTTAGTCATGCATGGCAGCGCCGTAGATGGTCATCTTATGTACGCGGTGCAGCGATTGCGTGATAACAGCATATATTAACCCGCATCCATTGCCCAGTTGGGTACATTCCTGTAGGCTATTCGATGCAGTTGATGGCTAAAGTGTCAGAATTGCATGTCAATCACTTCCACATTGGAGACACCGCTCTATGGGTGGCGACGGGAAAGAAAACTCAGATCTGACTTTCTTGGCAGACGTGAATATAAAAGCAGGCGCCTTTGCATTGCGCATTGATACATAGTATACATCTGATGTCTGATATTCAGCCAGAAAAGACACAGGCCAGTGTTGTCGCGGCACAAGCATCGGTGCCCGAGACCAAGCACTGGTACGACGGATTTATCCGATTATTCTACTGGTATCCGTCATATCTTACCAAGGAAGAAAAACAATTGTTGGTCAAAACAGATTTCATCTTGCTTGCGTACGTATGCTCATCATACTTTACAAAGGCTCTAGATAAATCCAACATCACAAATGCTTACGTTTCGGGCCTGAAGGAGGATATCAATTTTGGCGGCAACGATCTTGCCTACGCGAAGTCGCTGTATTCTGCTGGGTACATTGTCTCAATGTGTGCGTTTACACTGTTTGTAACTCGGTCATGGGCTCGGTTATTGCTACCTGTGCTCGAGGCAGTATGGGGTGTTCTCACATTTTGCCAGGCTGCTGTCAATACTCCTCAGCAGATGTTTGCTCTCCGGTTTCTTATTGGACTGGCTGAGGGTCCGATTTTCCCGGTAGTGCTATTTATTCTTGGAAGCTGGTACAGGCGAGACGAGATCTATAGGCGGGTCATGGTGTTTTCGGTGTCATCCAGTCTCGGAGGCATGTTCTCGGGATATCTACAGGCAGCTGCCTACTCACATCTGTCTGGAAAAGGTGGATACTCTGGCTGGCAGTGGGGTTTTATTATTGACGGAATTTTGACAGTTCCGATCGCTTTGTTTGGCTTTTTCCTTTTCCCTGGTACTCCCCAGCAGGCAACAAAGATATTCTGGCTTTCTAAAGATCAGTTAGCTTTGGCCCAATATCGAATGGCAAAGGCAGGTACTGCTGTATCCACAAGGTTAAGTTTGGACTTAGTTAAGAGAACTTTCCTAAGATGGCGTGTGCATTTCTTCACTGCCTTCTGGGTCTTGTTGAACGTCATTGCTCTTCCTGACGGTACCGGGTTCCCATTATGGTTGGACTCGGAGTCTCCTTCGAGATACAGTGTTGAGCAGGTTAACAATTACCCGACCATTGCGTCGGCAGTTGGCGTGGTTGCTCAGTTCATCATCGCTGGTCTTTCGGATACCTTCTCAATCTATCCGTTTTTAACTCTTTGCCAAACTCTATTTATCATATCGTATTCCAGTTTAGCGGCTTGGAATATCCCAATTGGTTGGAGATGGTTTTGTTTTTTGGTTGTTGGCTTTGACGGAGTCGACCAGGCACTGGTATCTGGTTGGATTAATACCGCTTGCAGGGGCGATGCCGAGGAGCGTGCCTTTGTGCTGGGGTTTTCCGATGCTGTGTCTCAAGCAATTAATATCTGGACTAACATTGTGTTTTTCCCTACAGAGGATGCTCCAAAGTTTCACCTCGGATATATTATATCCACTGTAGGAGCGGTATTGATGCTGTTCCTTCCTATTGCTGGATATTTTGGCGAGCGCTATGATGAGAAACATAATTTCAACAAGCCCTTGATCGTCGAGGATACCTCTGATGTGGTTGAAAACTAATTTAAAATATGCCAAGGCTGTACGCGTTAATAATAGGATTTCGTTAGTCATCTATCGCTTCCGAGTAGTGTAACATTGTCTTCTTTCATTCTAATAGTGAGCTACATTAGGCTCAACATAGCCGCTTACACCACCTCTCGCTCAAGAAGTGGTTGCACCGCAAATTTTGGCTGGTTGCAGTTTCAGAAATTATCTAGACAACGCAACTTACTGAGATTATAAATATCAGCACCTTTTTCTTACCTGTAAACTTTTCAACAGAAATGAGACTCCTTTTTTTCCTGATCTTGAATCTATCATATATTTGCCGAATATTAGCACAATGTTCTGGACCATCTGGTCCAGTGGCTGCTGTTGCAGCAGCATTAAACAGTGTGAGATCTGATGTATATGCCACCGATAATGCCGTAAGAACGTTTACTAGATCACAAGGATTGGGAGCGGCACTGGGTATCCAAACATTAGAAGCAAGGATTGCAAGTGATTTGAACACAGCAGTGGCTCAAGCAAATAGCATTGGTGGTGAAGTAACTTCGTGCGATGCTACTGCTATCACCAGTGCTCTCAATTCGTTAAGCCCAATCGTTGTGGGTCTCTTGAGCGACATTGTGACTAAGAAACCTGAGTTCGATGCTGTGGGCACAACTGCCATCGTACAGGGAGATCTATCCTCATTACAGTCGTCCACGTATCAGCTTATATCAATAACATATAGCAGATTCCCTTGCCAATATATTTCTTCAGGATTAGCGGCAGTCAACGCAATAACTAATGGATTTGCTTACGCGTTGCCTGCATATGGTGTAGGCTCGGCGACCCCACCAACACCACGATGTTAGGCAAAAACGTCGGATTCAAAGTCCACCAAGCTTATAAGCTTTTATTTCACATCGGACTCATAGCATGGGATACCCTGAACTTTAAATCCTTGAGAAAACCGTGAACTTTTCTTAGTCGTTTTTATTTTTTCCATTCGAAATCGAGGACTGAATAAAATACCGTTCCAATTAAAAGAGCTTTATAATATTTCAGACTCAAATATTTCAAATTCAAACATTTCAGATTCCTAAGGAGTAACATATCTATCTATCTATCTATCTATCTATCTATCTATATATTTGTAGTTAAAAACTGAAGTTACAGCTACTAACATCTGTAAAGTAAAGGATCTCCTCAATGTATCTACGTACTAATAGCCGAATCTGGACTTGGCATCTCTCATACTTTGCAGCGATTTTGCACTATGAAAGGCGAAGCCTCAAGTCTTCTCTTGTAGGGTTACATCTTCAAACTGACGACGATAAACCTGTTTAGGGCCTGTCCAGAAGAGCCAGTGAGAAATAACAGGAGTCACACTGTTGTACGACTCCGCCAGAAATTCCATGTGAGTATACACGTTAGCCAACTCAATCCTTAAAATATATCGTGAAAATGGTTGAATTATTTTCTGTGACCATTACAGGCGTGGAATTTACCATCGTCAGCTTCTGAAAGTATATATATCAGGCGGTATTCTGACCGACTATAATATCGATAGGAGAATCAATGAAAGCTGTGCCACAAAACCTAGGGGCTGTCAAAAATAATCCCGTTGCACAATTTCGCAACCAGGTTTGGATATAGTAACGTCATATCATGAACCGAAGAAGACCTTAGATTCCGTAAACTATCGGGAGCCATATATCCAGCCTAATACTTAGAACTTTTTAAAGGACTGCATTACAGGCCTAGGTCAGCTAACAGGTTTGCCATTAATCTCTATCAACGTCAGCCGATGAGTTTCATAGCCAATGCAAGCGGCGATATTCCGGCTGAAAAGCGTGCAGGATTCCAGGCCCACCGAATGATGCATATAAGCCTAGAAGAGTAATAGCCATCTCCCAGGCCGCACAGGTTCTCTAACAAACCTTAACTTCGCAGCCTTCCATACGAGCGCAAATTTGAGCTTTGGCCCAATGCGGCATATGTATGCTTGACGCGGCATCAATGCAGAGATTTGTACGGGCTCTACATGTTGCTCGTGTGACAACCAGGAACAAAGAAATAAATGGCCCAAAAACCTGAAATGAAGACCGGAAACGACTTATTGGCATCAATTGGTTTAGATTGACCCACTACGGTGTTTGAAAATAACCACTAGTAATTAAAGTTAGTCAGATAAGCCACTCCGCATTTGTTACGGTTTTAGCGTTGGAAAGTCAGGCACCGCTCCTACAAGAGGTCGCAAGCTTTTCCTGGCTCAGAAGCATGCTGTAATGCAGCACGCCGGAACCATATGCTTCTTGGGGAAGTGGCAGACCTTTGAAAAAGAATTGAGTTCCTGTTCAAGATTAGTATGTGTTTGTCGGGATTTCATAGGATTAATGCGCTCAATTGCAGATCACTGATAACGCAGCCTAATAATACTTTCAAAGCTGCTGCTACCCACCAAGCGGCAGCTACCACCAATTCATATATTCATAAATTCACAGTAATCTAGCTGTTTAGATCTCGTAAATTGTTTAGTTCTTGTCAATTTCAACAGGGCTGCTGCCGAATTTCAACTTCTGTGATCGATCGAGACTGAATTGCCGATCCAGTTTTCACCCCAAAAAGCGGTATATAAAACGTCTTTGGACCTGCTTCCCAGAAAGGTGAATCTGTTGTGAGGGTGGGCCGCAGATTTGCTTCTTCGATCATGCTATGGTTCCAACGGCCTCTTATCATGAGCCGAAGCTTGCAGTATATGCAATTTAGCGAAAATGGAGATAGATCAACCGCCTTTGCTGCCGAGTTTTAGAAGGCGACTGTCCGATCGACGCGGCCAACCAACGGCAAGCCGTCGGCTCACACGAAAATAAGCAGTACAGACGCCGTTGACATGATGTATAAGGCTGGAAAAGGTCATGTTCACTTGCATGCGATCGACAATGCAGAAAAAGCCATAGACATTTCTTCCAAAAATCACTGGAACCACCGTAGAAAACAGTCCAATCTCCCAATCAAGTAAGGAAAGACGACCTTCTCCGCAGTGCCGCGAGACGTCCGGGACGACTATAAAAAGGTGACGATCTCTAGCAATCATTCTAGTGCTTCAGAGGTGTCAATTCATAGATTCTGATCCAACTACTTCATCTAGGAAACAGAAAGTATGAAACTAAGCTTGTCTCTGAGTGCTTTGGCACTAGCATTATGTGTGTCTGCAGCCCCGGTTGATTCAAGCGTCACCATTGATATTGAAACGGACGGCGGAGTTGACATCAACATCGAAAACATACAGGCTCCAACGGGACTGCCCACCTATGCCTCCACTGGAGTCAATATCCAGACAATCGGTGCTGGTAACAGATTCGCTATTTTCCAGCCTCAGGCGTTCATCATCTCGATGTTCAGCCCCGAACGTGATGTGTGGTTGGAGCCATTGGAGTTGATCAACAACATTTCCATTCCAGGGCTTTCTCCTCTTTACCCAGACATTCACTGCAACCAGAACTACACCATTTGCCAGCTGACCACTGGCGAAGCCGAGATTAATGCTGCATCCTCCATTTCTGCCTTGGTGCTGAGTCCTCTTTTTGACCTTACCAAGACCTATTTCATGATTGCTGGTATTGCGGGAATCAATCCATACACTGGCACACTTGGCACTGTATCTTTTGGCAAATACGCTGTCCAGGTTGCTCTTGAATATGAAGTAGATGCCCGACAGATGCCGTCCAACTGGACCACTGGGTATTTCGGCTTTGGAACCACAGCTCCTGGCGAGTATCCAACCTCCATCTATGGCACTGAGGTGTACGAGCTCAACGAAAACCTTCGAAATCGGGCACTGTCACTCGCAACTGACCCCCTCAATGACACTGTCACTTGTCAGGAATTCCGCGCCTTGTACAACTATGCACCTGCAAACGAGCCTCCCAAGGCACAGGCCTGTGACACTGTGACGTCCGATGACTATTTCTTTGGATCTCTTCTTGGTGAGTCCTTTGGCAACTGGACGTCGCTGCTCACCAACGGATCCGCTACCTATTGCATGACTGCTCAGGAAGACAATGCTTCCCTACAAGCGTTTTTGCGAGGTGCTCAGTTTGGTCTCGTCGACTTTGGACGAATTGTTCAAATGCGAACTGCCAGCGACTTTGATCGACCTCCTCCATCTCTGGAGAACAACACCGTAGGCTTTTTCAACAATGCCGACCAGGGAGGCTTTGATCCCTCAATTGCCAACATTCTCATTGCTGGCAAGCCCTTCATTCAGGATATTGTCAACAACTGGGACTCTCTATACGAAAATGGTCATTTTGCTCCTGACAACTATATTGGTGACATCTTTGGAACCCTCGGAGGAACTCCTGATTTCGGACCTTACAGCAGTTGAGTGTATATTATTAGATCGATCTGTTTTTTTGGCGTTTTTCGTTTCTTATATTTTCTATTTCATTTTCATTTAGTACCGTTTCAAAGCTGCCTTTGTGTGATTAGTCCATCTAGGGTATTCATATGCCTCTGTAATATAAGCCACATGCAAACCCGAGTTAGGGAACATAAATAGAGACTCGGGACTCGCTATCAGAGCTGACGACCGAACAAAGCTATACGTTTAGTTCGCGGTTGAAGTCTTTTTGCTCGAAAATATAAGACGTAGTGTAAAGGAAAAGGAATTTCACCGCTAGTTTGAAATGGTAAAACTCAAATCCTATTGCTTCATAATCGCAAGTCGGGTTGTTCGAACCATGTTAATTTGTTTGGGTGAGGTATGACTGCCGCAGCTCGGTTCAATATGACTTTACTCCATACTGTTTCCGGGCACTATATAAAGATCGCGTGCCTGCCACATATTTCCAAAACCCCAGGAATCCATCCGACGGTGTATAGAAGAATTCATAACAAGCCAATTGCAATGTCGGCTACTCCTGTGAGTGCTTGCGTGTTGATCACCTTCATCTAACTGATAGTTTTTTACCGAGAACGCTCCAGCACCAGTGGCTGCTTACAGCCAGGCAATTCGAGCTGGAGGATTTCTGTATATTTCTGGCCAAGTTCCTCTAACCAAGGAGGGAAAGCTTGTAGCTGGGCATGAGGACATCCAAGTCCAGGCTAAACAGGTTCTGGAGAACCTGAAGGCCATTGTCGAAGGAGCTGGCTCGTCTTGGAACAAGCTTGTCAAGATCAACATCTTTATCATTGATATGGCGAAGTTCCCGCTTGTAAACGAGGTCTACGGTCAGTATTTTGCTGATCACAAGCCCGCTCGATCCTGTGTAGCTGTTAAGGCTCTTCCTTTGGGTGTGGACATCGAGATAGAAGCTGTTGCTCTTGAGTAGGTGGTACTTTTTATAATAGCTACTGATTCTCTATGCGTATCCGTATAGCTCGCATTATTCTGTTTGCTTCTGTGAGCCGTTATTTCTGAGCTGAATAAGGACTGCCCAGATGCTTCCTTTATAAGACCCAATTTCTACAAAATTCTAATGAATCAATGGATGAACTCAAGTAGCTGAAGGGTGTCTCTACAATTTAAATGCTTTTAGTGCTGTTCATTCATGTTCATTCATGTTGTTTAATTTGTGATATTACATTTTTGTGGCGGCTAAATATCGTTGTCCAGAAAATGGAGGGCTCTTGAACATGACTAACGAATGGCGTCACTGGCCATGCTGCTTCTCGACGATGTTAAGCAATTCCTACTCAATGCTTTTGGAAAAAGAACTCTACTACTAGACGTAGATTCCCAGTCTGTTGTTGCCTGCTAAAGTGCAATTTTTTCTGTCGTTTAATTGAGGGGTAGGTGATGCATATGGTACATCGCATATGGTTACATCTGATAAGCCTTAACCGCTCATCCGCATTACTCCTCACTATAGGGTTCACTTGTAACGATAATTGTTTGGAAAGTTCTCACTCCACTGTATTGAGTATATCGATAGAAGAATCAGTCATAATTGAATGCATTTACATTGGAATTGGCGGAATCTAGATTGAAGTCCCGTGAGTGCCGAAACTTTGCAGGCGTGGCTGTTTCCGCCATGAAGAACCAAAACTCAATGAAACGAGTCACAACAGCTTGTGCTCTCTGTCGTGCACGCAAGGTGAAAGTAAGATATTTAGAGTTTTCGTTTATCTGACAGTCAGTGTGATATGGCTCTTCCCGCTTGTGCAACCTGCGTCAAAGCCAATATAGAGTGCGTCGCATATTCATCTAGCTCCAAAAGCGAAATCAAAATTCCTAGAAGCTTGAGCGCCTATTTGCAGAAGCGGATTGCCACGGCCTCTGATCTTCTCCGCCAAAGTGGAATTGATCCGAAAACTATTACCAAAGCAAAGAGCCGCGACTTTCCTGTTAGGAGTATGGATCCTCACCAGCAGAATGAGTTGTATAATAAGCTGTGCTACATCCATAAAGGAAGTCGACATCTGTTTCTAGAATCATTTTCAATTGACGGTCGTAATGCATTGCCTAAGTTCGCGTTGACGTCAGGTTCTAGTTTGCCTACTTTGCTGCATGCTGGGAATAGTCCAACGTCAAATGGAAACTCGTCATTTGTTAAAGGACCTTCTGTGACGGTAACACCACACCAACGTGTCTCGTCAATTCCTGTAAACATTGCTGAACTTCTGGTTCGGAATTATATTGATCGAGTTCACTCCCAGTACCCGATTTTGTATGAGCCAGATATTTGGAGTCATTTCGATGCAATATATGGAACTGGCTATTCTGAAACTAGACGCGGTAAAGCTACCAAACATGACATATTCGTTATTGCCATGATAATGTCTATATCAGCAAATACTGCCACTATTGAAAGTAGATTACAGGCAGCTGCATTTCATGAGAATCTTATGCTATCGATCATTAACGGACTGGAGTGGCATCACGCGAATGATATCAAAGGATTTCAAGTCATTATGCTGCTGTGCTTGTATGCTCACCTTAATCCAAAATTCACAAATATTTATTTTTTGGTTGGCTTAGCAGCAAGGATCTGTTTCGATATGGGACTTCATCGAGAGGTTCCTGATTTTACCAATCTGGATCCGCTGGAGATTGACCTAAGGCGCCGAAACTTCTGGGTTTTTTTCGAATTGGAGGTGGGCTCCAAAGTTGGCCTATTGAGACGGCCACTGATAGCAACGAAAGACGTTAATGTGAAATTTCCCAGCTTACTGCCTGACAGCTATATTACGAGACTAGGCATTAATTCAACTGGTCCGGTCACTAAGTTCAATGCTCTCATGATATGGAAGTATCGCATCTTAGAGGAGGAGATATTCTCAGTCCAATTTGGAAATGCATACGATGCTCGATCGCAGGATTTGTCTTCATGGAGGGCTGATATGGACACGAAAATCATTGCATGGAGGGATGAAGTTCATGGACCTATGGGTGAAAGCGGAAATTTCCAGCATGCAGTTTCGAGCAACATTAAAGACATGTGCCATTGGGCAGTAGTAGGCAGTTATCATCTGTTGATTTTATTATACCGTCCTTCAGTTTCTCAGCCAGATCCCAGCATTGAGAGTTTGGCTCGCCTGTTTGAGTCTTCTTGGTTGGTATCGAAGGGATATGAAGAGCAACAGAGACTAGGATTTGGTGCGCTAAAGTATTCATGGCTACCAACCCAGCATTGTTTCCAGGGAGCACTTTGTTTCCTTTATTGCATACATCATCTTGGAGAGAAGCTTGTAACCCAACTGGGGCATTCTGTTCCCGAAATCACAGACAAAGTAGGGCGTATTCTTACTTGCTTTAACGTGTTATCGGAGGGTTGGCCTCCTGCCATGCAATGTGCAGAGGTATTTCAGGAACTGTCACAAAGTGTCATAGATGGCCTTTTGATATTGCTTGAGCATGGTTGTACCAATCCATCACAAGACGACTCTATTAAAGAGCGTCTACAAGAAATGCTTTTCCCTAACGCATACAGAGAGCAAATCCACATCAATGATACTGCAAATCTTCCACAGCCAGTCCATGACCGCCTGACCTCTTGGGATTTTGATTTTGAATCATTAAGGGACATGTTTGACTTTGAACACAAGGATGAATTATTCCAAAGGCTAATGTGAAGCTCTGAAGCTGTAAAGGGAGACGGATTATTTGATGTTTTTTGGTAGATTGTATCATATTTATAGTTTGTAATATTATGTCAGAAGCAATCTATTTTCAAACACCTGCTTTTATGGAGACTCCCTCGATTTTTCCGGAAGCATACTCCTCTGCCATTTGTTCCATGGTCATCCACTCGACGCCATCGTGTTGGTTGATCCAATCAATGAGCTTCTGATGCTGCAGGATAATATGAGGTTTACCACTCACATCTGGATGAATCGTAATCGGAAATACAAAGCTATCATAATTCTCATAATGGTATGTGAATTGATCTTTCCAGATCTGGAAGATCGAATTTGGATCATTAAATCCAGTTCCAGCAACTGTTAAATTCAGTGGGGGCCAGTCGTCAAGATACCAATTTGCTGGGATCTCTATGACACTAGAATTTGTTAGCTGAGACATTGGTTCCATCCATGACTCGGGATCATTCCCATAGTGAGTCGGTTTCACTTTCATATCCGAATGTGGAAGCATATGCATCTGACAGTCATGGTACATGTATGAATGATCATATAGAAGACCAAATTCCTCAATTACCTGGACAGTATACTGATTGCCTTCGAAAGATGGTGCTGTAAAGCCTTTGATTTTCTTTCCTGTGAACTTTTCAAGCACCTTGATCGATTTTGCCATTACGGATCTCTGCTCGTCGAGTGACAATTTTGAGAATGTCTCGTGCGTAAATCCATGCAGACCACTAATATTAGAACACATTGTAAACATAGATGAGAATAGCTTACAATTCGTGGCCAGCGGCCTTCACCTTCTCCAATTGGTCAGGGAAGGTGAGAAGCGAGTGAGCAGGTGTGAAGAAGGTACATTTGAGGTTGTTCTTTTCAAACAACTTCAACAGACGCTCGAGTCCAACTGTTCCGCCGTATACTCCCCGCGATACCTTAACAGTAGAAATATACTTTGATTCACCATGTGTGTTCATCCTTCAATTAGTTTAAACCACTAATGTTTCAAAATATCTACCAGTTTGACACTGCATCCACCTGGAGTAAGAAATGAACTAGCTAAACTCCACTTACATCGACACCGTAACCAACCAATACTCGCTTAGGCGCCATGTTCAAAAAAATGGTAGATTGTTAAACGAATGCGTAGGATTCTGAAAAATTTATAGAATTGTTTTTCTACGATAACAGTCTTAGATACGGCGCCTTTCTCCGACGGCAATCGGCAGGGCTGTTCTCCGGTTATCGTCATGCATGGCGGAGATCGACCGACTGCGGGGACGACTCACGCGGCTATCAGAGTGAACTTTATCCACGTTAGTCTTAAAAACTCCTCGAGATAGACACCGTTGGATCAATGAAAACTGTCAATTGTTCGGGTACTCCATATGAGGTGAGAATTGGTGCTGGTGCTTGTCTATGTACTAATTGAGATTGGACTTACGCATGGTAAAGTCGCAAAGGATGAAGTTGCCAAGTCTATTGATTTCTATAGCGGCTATTTCAAAAGAACTGCAAAAATCGACTGGACTAAAGTGCAGGAGATTGCACTAAAGTTCATGCCAAATATTCAAGCAAAATGGCCAAACATTTTTGAAGAATTGAAAGGCGTTGCAGAAGGGTCTGGCCTGCAAGTTGCAGATATCATAGCCTTGAATGTGCGCACTGAAATTGCATTTGGATTGAAAAGCGATGCTGAAACTGATGGATGCACATCCATGTATTGGAAATCGAGTGGATCGGCTTTTTTATCGCAGAATTGGGATGTGAGTATCATAGCACAAGATTGTTTTGTTGCTGACAGCAGTGGATGCCTGTACAGAAGGAGGCGCTAATAGCTCTGGTTGTCGACCAAGCCATTGGACCGCGATATAGGATCATGACTGAAGCTGGTATTATTGGTAAAATTGGGTTGAATGAGTATGGTGTGGGATGTTGCTTGAATGCGATTCAAGCTAAGGGAGTTTCCAATGAGAAGATCCCTATTCATTTGGCTTTACGACTAATTATGAATTGTAAGTCGGCAGGTGAAGCAATTGAACTATTGACAGCTGTTGGATGCTCATCTGCCGGCCATATCCTGGTTGGTGATGCTTCTATAGCTCGGGGATTAGAGTTTTCGGCTTATGACTGCAAAGCTCTGGAGCTGACTTCATCTGGGCATATTTTTCATAGCAATCATTATCTGGTTGAACACGAAGCCGAAGTCAATGAAGTTCCATGGCTTAAGGATTCTCCATTTAGAGTTGCGAGAATAGCTGAACTATCTATGAAATTGGAGCCAACAGTGTCCAGCATCCAAGATGCATACAAAGATGAGAAGAATTTTCCAGGATCAATTTGCAGAAAAGCTGAGGGCGAAGTTACGTCTGCTACAGTTTTCAATATAGTCATGGATCTGTCGTCAAAACGTGCCAATGTTACAGTCGGTCGTCCTATTGAGCCAGATTTTTCAATTGAGTTTTCATTTTGACACACTTTCTGCTCTGTCGATACTCTTCAATGAAAAACTCTGCTTTGTTACTCGGTTAAGTATCTAAATAGAAATCTCTCAATCTCTAATATTTGGAATTTTGGAAGCTGTAGAGTTCAATGTTTTTTATGTTACTCGCGTGAACGGGGGCTTTTCGAAAAATTGTATTTTCTAATCAAACCGTTAGCGAGCTTAGAGTTCCCCGCATCTCGGTACTGGGTTACCGCCAGCAGTCGTCTGCATCAGAAGTTGCTGTTTTCTTTTCATTAATTCATGACATAATAGAAAACTAAATTGATTCCGTCAAATTCTTGGCAAGTCGGAAGTTCCCCGCATTGTTTTCGGTACAGAGTTACCGTCAGCTGCCACTTACATCAGATTCCGTTTCCTTCCTTTGTCTGATTCGAGATATAGTTCAGACATTTATCATCGCTATCAATTAAGTTATAAAAAATATGCTTATCTATGTATCTATCCATCTGACTATCTAACTATTTATCTATCTTTCTATCTACGTAGTGTACTAGTTTTATTTCCTTGCGGAGATGAGATGTTGCAGGCAGGAGATCTCGGAAATGAGCGTCGCTCCTCCATTCGGGTATCAGCTAGGCGATAGCGCGCTTCTCCGGACTCACCCCTATCAGTCCGAAAAAGGGAATTTTACATCGTACTTCTCATGGTATCGGCGGCACTGATTGTTGAAGATTAGTATCATATTAAAGGGATCCAATCCCTCCAACGCAACTAGTAAAGTTGCTGTATTCGAAATCATGACTCTTTGGCCGAAGAGTTTCCCTCAATTGAGGTATCGAAATCCTTATTGGCACAATGTCTTAAGCGGTGCAATCCTCGGTGCTACCGCCGGAATCTACGTTGCTTTGAATTTGATGGGTATGTAACCACCAACAGACAGTAGACTGTGAAGACGATATCTACAGATTTGTTATACTCAAGAGCGGGTTTTAAAATTGTATGGTATCGTCTTCTCTTCGACGTCTGACTCAGAATGTAAGATGTGACTAACATTCTAAGGTGCTGGAGGAGGGAATCCGAATTCAGCGACTGTAACTTTGACTGCGAATGCAATTTTGTGCTCTGTGTGGTTTTTATCGTCCATCTTTGGCGGTACATTACTCAACCTTATTGGAGTGAAACTGTGTGGATTTTTCGGCATAGTTGGATACATGATCTACGTGGCATCACTTTGGTACTTTGACCGAACTGGAAATGCTTGGTTTCCTTATCTTGGAGGAGTCACTGACGGACTAGGTGCTGGGTTGGTCTTTGTTCTTTCAGGATATGTTTCGTTAGGATATCCTGAAGAGAAAGAGAAAGGTTCATATGTCACTATATCTTATAATATGTTGACAGTTGGTGCTATTATTGGTGGACTCATTGTGATATGTATCGATCATACAATCACAGCATCCACTGGTGTTCCTGAGGGTGTGTATATTGCACTGTTGATTATTATGGCTGTGGTAGCTGCTGCTTCATTACTCATGTTACGACCTGAAGAATTGGTACGCGATGATGGCTCAAAGCTTTCCAAGCCACGAGTTTTGGGAGCAATTGATGGGATAACTGGAATTTGGGCAGCTCTGAAAGACAAAAGGATTTGGCTGCTTATCCCAGCATTCCTTCCGGCAGAGTGCTTCTTGGTATATACTGGAACAGTGAATTCCTTTCGAAACGATCTTCGTGCACGCTCACTCAATTCATTCGGGTCGTCGTGCATACAGCTTCCTTTTGCCTACCTGTTCGCTTACCTGATGGATAACAAGAGATGGAGCAGAAAGAAGAGAGCAATTATAGGTTTGTTTTACGTTGGGGTTCCGAATACTGCTGCTTGGGTGTGGGAGATCGTGAGAGCATCAAAGTATACGATAGGAGATCCTCCAACTCCGCTCGACTGGTCTGATAAAGACTTTGCCGGTATATTTATTCTTTTCAATCTCACCTGGATCTCTGGTCAAATGTTTCAATATTACATATCATATCTTTTAGGAACATTTTCAAATGATCCTATTAAAGGGGCCCATTACACTGGATGTTTCCGAGCATTTTTGGCTGCCGGTGAAGCTATCTGCTTCGGTTGCATGTCATTGGGTACAATCCCGTTCGATAAAGTAGCAGCCGTTATATTCACATTTTACTCAGTGGGATTGATGGGAATGGCTGTCATTGCGTTCAAGTATGTTGATGAGACGAATTATTTCAAAGAAGAAAATGTTATCGTCCCAACACATGTTCTGATCGAGACAGGCCACATTCATGATGTCGTAGCTTCTGGAGATGAAGAAATCACTGTGGAGTCAAAGTCGAAAGGTGACGAGTCGTAATTTTTCGATCTTTAGCTAGTGGCAATAATAGAAACGGTGAGAAAAATATAAATTTGTAGCTTTTTTCAAGGAAGTAAAACTATAAGATAGTTTTTGACTATTCATGTAAGTTAAGATGTGGGAATCGTCGAATTTTGGAGTTAAATTTGAATTCTAGAGTATTTCTTAAGATCCCAAAATAGCTTGTATATAGTCAGATGCTGTACCGCCGCAGCTTGTTTCATACCGCTGACGATGACTTTAAATCTGAGTTCTCTCGAGGAGGATGATCAGCAAGTCATTTCCGAGTCTCTTCAATCTCTGGCTAGATGCCAGCGTTGCAGAGCACGACGGCTGAAATGTGATCGTCGTCTCCCTTCCTGTGCATCATGCGCTCAGGCTAATATTGAGTGCATGGTCTATGACCCAGCCACAAAATGTGAGATATCGCGAAGAAGCATAACGGAAATGATAAAAGAACTTTCTACACTCCAGTGGGTACTGAATAATAAATCAATTCACAATGAATTTTCTGAGTCCACTGGACTTGTTATTCAACACCATTTTATAGGCAGAAGCTTACATTTCACCGGGTCGTATGGGTGCCTATCACTCGCAACCAGCGTGCTTGACAATTGCGCTAGATACAATCCAAATATTCTCAAATTCCTGAATAATACAGGAGATTATAGTTTCAAACCACGTGTTTCGGATGGTGGCCCATTTAAAACAACGCGCAGCCAGTTGGAAAATAACAGCGACAAACCAAAGCAGGATTTGGAAGCAACACATAATTGGACAAGAGAACATAGAATAGGGGAACTATTCTTGGAGAAGTCTTTTTTGGATCAGCTTCTGGAAATATTCGACGAGACAGTACTCAAATTTTATCCATGCTGCAAGCTGGATACCTTAAAAGCGGCAGTTACACATGTACATAATGCTGTATCAATCCATGGCGGGGATAGAATCAATTTCTCGCTGCTTCGGAAGGATTCTATATTTAAAGCATCTATTGTGTGTGGTATTTCGGCATCTATAAGTTCTCGCAAAAATCCCAGGATGATATTCTATTCAGCTGGATATTATGAAATAATCGAAAACATAATTGGTGACGTTATATCGCAGTTAGATAGGAGCTCGGTTGAGAATATGGTATTGCTGTCAATATACCAATTATTAAATGAGCCAAAGTGTACAAGTGCCTGGTATACAATTGGTTGGGCTAGCATGATGAGCATTGAACTTGGTTTTCATCGCCAGCACGCTACGACGCAAGAAAGAGAGTTGCACTGGTCAATATATGTCCTGGAGACACGAATGTGTCATGTTTTTGGGAGACCATCTGCAATGGATGAGTTGTCAGATGAGTTCGTTTCGTTACCATTGACGCAACCTCTTACGGTATTTGTTGAGATTTTGCAGATTTCGAGCTCTCTTGCTGGAGTGGTCAACGATTTCCAACTGGAAAATGACAAGGATGATTCTGAAGAAAATGTGGGATTTACTAAATCTCAAGCTTTAAAATTGCGTGAGCTGACTTCCAGGACAAACCTTTGGAAGGAGAAAGTGGACCATTTACTGGAGGATGAGCCGGAATTCGGAAGATATGCGCCTTTTTTTAACATTCTCTATTGGCGATGTTGGACCAGGATTGGAACTTGCCAATATTTTCACAACGAACCAAAGGAAAATGTTGATGTCACTTACGAAGGATCAAGTTCGCTTTGTAATATTATTGATTCATACTTTGCATATTTTCAGCACGATACGACACAGCAGATATCACTGCCCCCATTCGACATGTGCTCGATTGCAGAAATATTTTGCTGTGCTATGGAGATTTTAAGTGTCCACTTGCAAGTGCCTAAAGATGGGGCTAAGGTACCGATGGGTGAATTGGACAGAAAAAGCGTAGCTAATGCTATTTCTTTGCTTTCTGAAAACATCATACTCTGGCCCTCTTTCAGAGGCTTTAGAGATTTATTGAAAGAAGCTTTTGAGAGTGTTGAATAGCACTTTCATGCACGTTAACTTGGTGATTCAATTGCATGATGCTTATGTCTCTCAGGATATCAATTTACGTGATACTCTATTTCGAGAGTGTGGTGGTACACTAATTCATTCCGTAAAACGGATAATCTGTGTATCCTTCAGAAGAGAGATGCTTGTAAAATGTGGTCCGGTCGTACTTGGTAAGCTGATAATTGCATCGCAATCTCTCAACAAGATCAGGATTGCTAATAAACCACCGCCCAAAGGCTAAGGCATCGCAAACCTTATCTGGACCAACAACCCCACGGAAATTATTTCCGTTCCAACCACCTGCTGATATAATTGGAGTAGATATTAAAGATCTTCTTAACGGTAACAGGCTGCCCACCTCCTCATATGAAACATTGCGTGCTTCGGCAACCTCTTGCAACCGGCTGTTTTTTTGCATACTGTTGTCATTTTCCAGGCCACCATTAGAGTCACTTCTTGGTTCAACGATATGTACATAGGCCAAGCCAAGTTTATCTAGCTCACTAGCATATACTGACCAATGACCTGCGGGATCGCTATCCAGAGTTCCCAAAAACTCGCCCCAGGGGCTGATTCGAACTCCAACGCGACCAAATCCAATGGCATCTCCGACTGCTTTGACCACCTCTAGAGGGAACCTGATTCGGTTTTCTATTATTGAGCCGTATTTATCTTTCCGAGTATTAATGTTGTCCATCAAAAATTGCTCCAACAGGTATCCATTTGCAGAATGAATTTCTATACCATCAAAGCCAGCGGAAATTGCATTTCTGGCACCCTGAACAAACTCCGAGATGACTATATCCATATCGTCACGAGTCATTTCTTTGGGCTCCACAAATGCAAGGTCTCCGGAGCCTTCAGGATAATTCCTAGCAGCACCTACAATCGCATTCGATGTCGATGACAATGGCTGTGGAATCCCAATAAACTGCGGAAGTCCAGCTCGCCCAATATGATTTATCTGTAAGAACATAAATCCATTCTTTTTATGCACTGCGCTGGTGACGATTTTCCAACCCTCAATACACTCAGGCAAGTCGATCCGAGGATTATGAGGGTTGTTTCCAGCCTGTTGAGAAATATGGGTTGCTTCAGTAATTAAGAGACCCCCGTCAGTCGCTCGCTGAGAGAAGTACTCCGCCATGAGTTGTCCAGGAACATGATCTTGAGCTCGATACCTCGTTAGAGGAGCTAGTATTATTCGATGTTTGATAGTTAAATCGCCCAATTTGAGGGGTGTAAAAATCGGATCGTCGACAACCATTATGGCCTTGCCAAAGGCTCGAAAACAATATTGTAGTAACAGGAAAATGACCACAGTTTAAGTGCATTTATGTGCCTGTGCGCTCGCAGAAGATTCATTACAGTCTTTAAGCACTGCCGATAAGGGCTAGGGACTTGACGGCATTTCCGATGGCGCCGGTTTAATGGAACGCATATCCAAATAGAGTAAATGCATTTTATCTATTACTCAACTTGAATATCTATTGGTTGTCGGTTATGACGAGTTTTTAAATCCCTACAGCTACAGTTAGATAATTAAATTCATGAATTATTATCCTGTGTTGGCCAACGTAACGTGTTCAATAAGCTGGATGCTGATAAGGTGACTAGTGTAAGCATTGACCAGCTCATCAGAGCACTTTTGACAGTTCAAATGGGAAACATTGCAAAAGGGAAATGATCCAATTATCGTATTCGCATTGCTGTAGAATGCTTCTCAATGTTGCTGGGGATTTTTAGTTAATGCAAATTTATTAAATCACATATAACGGGCGATTTACAGCCGAATTGATGGAAAATTAATTTTTGATCAGGAAATATGCATATCGAAAACAGAGATGCAAGCTACCATCTGACGTTTCATTAATTAACCAGAACTGGAATTTTATAAACTGATGGGAGTATATTTTTGCACGTCTGATCAATAGAGAGACAATACCAACATTCTATATAATATTAATATTCTATATTGGAATAATTTCGGAGGGAATTCTCCGACCTGATGATGACCTGCATTGGAGAGCTGGTTTCCAAGTTCTTCAAATTTTGGTAGCTATGCAATTTCTCAGTTGAACACTATGGCTGCGACGGAGGATATTCTTCAACCCCCTCTATAACAATCTCAGGAAGAATATCAGACTTGGAAATTTCACTATCAGACTGCTGCTGAGCCGACTTTTCTGCTTGCACCACCGCTTCTTTTTGTTCACTGATTTTCTTGTCCGTCACGAGGTAAGTAACTGCGGTTGACAGCATGGAGCTGCTGAAAACCAGTATAAAAATATAACGAATACACTTCATATAAGTATCCAAAACAAGATTCTCCTGAGACGTCGACAATCCGATGCTATGGATGTCTGAGGGCATCTGTATAATAGACATGATCTGTTGAGGAGTCAGAGGAACTGAAGACTGTGTGGCTAATTGCTTGGCAAGAGAATTGTTTAATATTGTCCCGGCAACAATCAACCCAAGTGATCCGCCCAGACAGCGCAAAAAATTACGCAGCCCTGTGATAACTGCTCGATCTTTTGCGGAACTATTTGCCAGGAGTCCCAGAAGAGTCGGTTGAAATGTGAATCCAGTGCCAATACCTTGTATCAGACCTATAACTACAATTATTCCAGCATTAGTTTCACGGTTGTAGATCAGCTTTAGTCCGGTCCCTAATGCCCACATAAAGCCACCAATATAAAGGGAGACCTTATACCTGTCAGTCCGACTCACAACTTGTCCTGATACAATAGAGAAGACACTCGTCGATGCCACCATGGGTAATATTATTCCGCCAGCTGCGATCGGGTTCCATCCACGGATGTTCTGTAAGTAGATAGGCATATAGTAAATGTCAACGAAGTAAGACAACCCAGTAAGGAAACAAGTTGAAAATAGCATTAACCTGCTTAGATTGCAAAACAGGCGTAGTGGCACCATGGGGAGTTCTGATAGTCTGAGTTCCACATAAATAAAGGCTCCAAATGAGAACCCACTGATTATAGTCAAAGCGATGACAATTGATGACCTCCATGGCCATGACACACCGGCACCCGATATTGCAACGAGTAACAAGAGAATTGCCGACAGGCTGGATATGGCACCCAAATAGTCGACCCTTTTAACTTTATCCATGAATTTGCCAGATACAGGTTTCAAAGGAACTATTAATGACACTGCAAAAAAGCACACAGCACAAATTGGGCTTATGATCCAGAAAGTCCACCGCCATGACGCTTTCTGAGAAAGCAGCCCTCCAATAAATGGTCCAAGTCCGTTGCCAAGTGCGGTACTTACTCCAAAGTATCCATAGTACTTCCCTCTTTCACGAAGCGTTAATATATCTGACACGACAATCATGACCAGACTATTTATTCCACCAGCGCCGATTCCAGAAATCGACCGAAAGACAAACAATTCTATGTCATTCGTAGCAAATCCACAAAGCAAGTCACCAACACCTAAAAGACATAATGATGCCAGAAGGACATACTTTCTACCGAATATATCCGAGATCCTGCCGTAGAGTAGCTGGAACATCGTATTGGATATCAGGAACGACGTTCCTACCCATGAGACGTTGGCACCAGCCTTGAGGGAATTGGCTATAGAAGGAAGAGCAGTGCTAACAGACGTCTGGTCTAGAAACGACACAAAAAGTGACACAGACAAGCATGCGAGCGTTATGAGCAGCTTTGGCTTTGCCAACCGACTCGACTGGTCTTGAAGTTCCATATCAAGTTAACGAAACAGAGTCAGTCTAGAGATCTCGGAATGCAAATGGATACCTCTATAAGGCTGGACGTCGGCATATGTAAAACAATAAGCGTTGTGAGCGATCTTCTTTTTCAGACATATTCGGAACAACTCTCAAATCACGATTTGATGCCGAACGTCGGAAATCCCGTCGACGACTCTTCCTCACCGGGCTATTGATAAGATAAGGGCTTGGGGTTTGTGGACTTATGCCGCAAAATCAGTGCGTTCGGAAATGCCGACGCATATGCAGACGCTAGCCGACTGATAAGCACTGACCAACCAGTTCGGTAAACTCAAATTCTTTTGGATAAAAGAGCTTGTAAGTAGATCTATCCGACAATTACTTTATTGATCAACTGGGCTTAAAAAGACCAGCAATTCAATTCTGTTTAATTAGTCAAATCAATTTCACTGCTCTGGATCCACTCTAAAATGGAATCGACCAAGACTGCTGAATTTGTGGAGCCTGTCAGTAAATACGCTGCTCAGGGAACCAAGTTTGACTTTCCACGCGACCTTGTGGGATATGGAAAGGATTCTCTTGATCCCAAGTGGCCCAATTCTAAGAAGATTGCAGTTTCGTTTGTTGTCAACTACGAAGAAGGCGCCGAAAGGTCACTAGAAAATGGTGATGACACTAATGAAAATCGTCTCTGGACGGCTGCAGGAAGCCCATTGCTGAATGACAGGGCATATAATATCGAGAGTGAATATGAGTATGGGAGCCGAGTCGGTGTGTGGAGGATCCTGAAACTGTTTGAAAAGCACCAGTTTGCAGTGACGGCTTATGCTGTCGGGCAAGCATTTGCGAAGAACCCAGATGTGGCCAAGGCTTTCGTGGATGGTGGGCATGAGGTAGCTTCCCACGCCTACAGATGGATTGATTACCACAATTTCCCGCCAGAGAAGGAGAAGGCTTTTATCAAGAAACAGCTCGAAACTATCAAGGAGCTGTGTGGTGTTTATCCATCAGGTTGGTACTACGGTCGGTTGTCTCCGCATTCGTACGCACTTGTGGTGGAGACATATAAAGAATTAGGGATTCCTCTGTTGTACATGAGTGATTTCTATGCTGACGATGTCCCAGTGTGGGTGGATATCCCAGCTGAGAAATCTCTTCCTGCCAGCGAGAAAACCGGGCTCTTAATGGTTCCCTACTCGTACGATTGCAATGACTACCGGTTCTTTACCTCAAATGGGTTCAGATCAGCCGAGTCATTCTACGAGCATCTCAAGAACGCATTTGACGTGCTTTACGAGGAAGAGGGCAAAATGATGACAATTGGATTACACTGCCGCGTCATCGGTAAACCAGGTTACTTCATGGCTCTTAAAAAGTTCGTTGAATATGTGGCTTCGAAGGAAGATGCATGGGTAACAACTCGCAAGGACATTGCGACTCATTTCCGTGAGGTGTATCCATATGCGCCAAAGACCTAAATAAGTTGCTATTTGATAGATCATTTCCTTTAACTATACAACCGCTCACATCGTAAACTAATGCGTGAAAAAAAAAAGAAAATAGAGCTTCTGGGGCCAGTCCAATTCTATTCTGGGACAGAGCTTTCAAACATCTCCCAAAAACTGAAATCGATTAGCTCTTGACCCATATCATCAGGTAGCTCTTTGAACATATTGGCGACACTGCTATGAATTGATTCCTCCCGATTTGGCCGATCCGTGGAAAACACGATGTCTACCAATTCTTCAAACACATCGCAGTATTTTTTGGCGTGTGGCCATCTCTCTGCCAGAACGAAAAGAACGCTTCGTTAGTAATTTTGGAACCTCACAGGCTCTGAAACATACTTTGAACAAGCACGGATATCGCTGAGGATTTTAGAGCCCACAATATCTTTGTTGAGCCAGATACAATATGCTAGAGTAACTCCGGACAGAAATAGCGTTTGCAACGCAACAGGGCTATATGATAACCTGACGTCAGCTTTGATACTCGACAAATATGAAAAAAAAGACCATACATGAATTTTTGGTGGAGCGACTTATAGCTCTGGCATATACCACCAGCAATCCGAACATACTCTCGAAATACGAAATGATTTCTAGCTTCCGACGAAGTCAATGACGCGAATGAAGGAGCCAAAAGCAATCTCTTCGCTCGATAGTAACAAAGATGAAAGTATTCCCAGTTCTCGTAAGGCTCAACTCTGAGGTCAATAACGCAATCAATATATAAAATTGCCACACCAAACACATACCTCGCCTGTAATTCTTCCTTCTTAGGAATGTTATTTACCCAATCATCTAGAATGTTGGAAAATACCTGTACAGATTCCGTGGTGTCTAAAGAGTTTTGGTTAACGGCATACAACGCTCTCTGAATCAGACTTTCTATCCTTCGAAGCTTAATCATATGTATGACAGACGTCATGCTCGTAATGTGGTCTCGATCAATTTCTTCGTCTGTTTCGGCAGCTAATCGCAGCTGACATAGTAAATCCTCATCTTCCGTGTCATCATCAATATCAACTGGTATCTGAATATCAATATCGTGCTCTGGAATTGAAAACGGCCTACCGAGAGTCAGCGCATATAACCTGTCCAGAAGGTACCCGGTCCAAAATAATCGCTTTCGGAACTCCATATGAAAAGCGTCTTGCTTACTATTCACAGGCTGCTTCCTATGCAATCCGATTTCCACTGCCGTTCTCATGCCTGATCCTAATATCAACCACATGGAGGGCCCCCGAACTGCACCCTTGGCTTTGTGCATATATAAGGCACATAGCAAACAGGCCTGAACATATTGAAGTCTGCCAATTTTAGCTTTTAAGAGATAAGTTCGTGCATGTTGATAAAACACTTCGGGATTGTGATCCGTGTTGACCTCCATGAGTTCCATATACCGTGAGCCTATTGCATACACAATGTTAAGAAGAAATAGTTCCCATGGTGTGTTGAGTTCGTCGCGCTTAGCCACAATAAGTCGGAATTCACGACGGTCCTAAATTGTTAGCATTTTCAAAAATCGCTTTTAACAACATACAAGGACGGGATACCTGTTGTGGCATTTGTTCATGAAGAAGTCGATTAGACTATCTTCAGTAGCACGCGAAACATTTTGATTGGCATCAAATGGCGCAGGTGAGCCACGGTCATCCACAGATACACTAGTATATAACTCCTCTTTCGGGATCTGAACAGTCATTTTGTCGTGAATCGTCTGGACTATAGAAATCCCTGACGTTGTGCCAATATACATTTGGCTGTCTCCACAATGTGTATTCAAAGTCAATAAACTCGTCGACATGATATCAGTATCAGGAGCCACGCTGGCAGATTCAGCAGATAAATCTGGCAAACCTTTCTCCTTGTAAATCTTCCGGTAGTATGATACCTCCTGTTCTAGGTTGGTCACATATTCTGGACTTGTATTTGCCTTTCGACGGCCCATCCAGCTTGTATCATATTCGCATACTCCTAGTTAGCACTCAGTTTTGCAAAGGGCATTCAAAAGTATTACCAGAGCCTGATATACGACAAGAAGAGCATGTTTCGGTTCCTCCCCCATCGCACTTTGTTAGCTGCGAAACGCACATTTCATTACTCACCTTCTGCTTTCTAGATTTACATCGACTACAAGCTATAGGATGTCGACGCCGCTTCGAAGGCGCTACTTCGTGTTCAGTATCGTCTTCACCTTTCATGACATTGGAGTCGCAAGTGAGTGTCCAGTATAATAGTTCGAAATCTCCCATTTGGACGTTATCTCTGATTTTGATAATAATTCCCAAATGGGCCAATCCCGTTAGCGCCCATGCATCATGCAAGACACTTAAACGAGATTGAGCAAAAAGCAAATCTGGTGAACATGAGCAGATATATAACACAAATGAATTTAGAAAATAAAACTCATTTAAAGTGAAGTAGTCGTGATTGTACATATCAAGGAAGTTATAACCTAGTGCAGCACTGCTCCTGAGGTACATGCTTCAAGAAGAACACTCCAAAATCAGTCAATTGGCTGAACGACTATTAGACGGCCTCAATGTCAACAGTTTTCCAATCAAAAGCCTGTTCCCAAGCAAAAGCAGCTCGGTAGATCGCCTGTTCATTGAAGTGGCTGCTTACAATTTGGATGGCAGCAGGCAGTTTGATGTCTTCGTCGTCAGGTGACGGGAGGAATCCAATAGGAAGACTGAGAGCGGGATGCCCAGTGATATTGAATATCCCAGTGTTGGTATTAAGACCGACAGTCTTTCCCAAACGTTCAATAGGTGATCCTGTCCGAGCCACATTCTTGGGAGCAACATATGGGGTAACGGGAAGCACGAGGACGTCAACTTGTGCCAGAGCTTTATTATATTCGTCTCTTGCCTTCCTCGCGAGATTGATAGCCTTGGCATAAAGACTTGGATGTTTCTCCATTATATATAGGCCATTGATAATACTGTTTTTTACATTGATTGGCGCACGGTCAAACTTTTCCTGATTCCAAGGTAGCGCATTTTCAAAAAGCTTTGGAGTCATCAAGCTCCGACGGCCAGTCGCCATTCCCAGCCTCGAAACACATCCAGAGACGCGCTGGCCAGCCATCCAGATCTCTGGAGCCACCGTGTGCATTGGAATTGAGATCTCGATGACCTCTGCCCCCAAGCTTCTGAAAGACTCAGCTGCAGCTAGGACTTTTGTTTTCATAGCTGGATCAATGGTGCCAAACTCGAAGGCTTCTTTCAAAATACCGATTTTCATACCTTTAATTGAGCTTGACTCTGTGAGTTCAGAATACTTTGGAACTTCCATAGGAAGAGGTGCACCAATCTGACGGTCATCTAATCCGTCACGACCAGCTATCACCTCCAGGAGTGCTGCATTGTCGAGCACAGTCCTAGACATGGGTCCAGCATGGTCAGCATTGAATTCGTTACTGCTAACGCCCGTGTAGGGCACAAGACCAAAGGTAGGTTTGAGTCCCACAACTCCACACAACGCACTAGGAATTCTAATAGATCCACCTTGGTCTGCTCCAATACTTAAGTCAATGAGGCCACTTCCGACAAGCGCAGCAGATCCCGAGCTGCTTCCACCCGCTGAATAATTTCTAGCATAAGGATTATGAACATCACATAACGCGGACGTAGTGCTGCTAGTAGACGCGCACAGGTTTTCACAATTTGCAAGTCCTTTGACATGAGCACCCGCCAATAGCACTCGCTGGACCACAGTAGCATCCGCATCAGGAATCCAGGGTTCCCAGACATCAGTGCCCAAAGTTTGAGGGACTCCAGCAATCTGCACACAGTCCTTAAAGCAAATTGTTTTGCCGTTAAGCAAAAGACTTTCCTTTGGCTGTTTATCAACAATATCAACCTGATATGCCCACGCTCCCAAGGGATTATCCTCTCCCTGAACTAGCCTGACATTCTCCCTAGGAAACCTTTCATAGTCAACTGCTGGAAAATAATCTGTATGAGAAAAATTGCAACCAAAAGAGAAACAACATACCAGGCATCGCAACAATCTTTTCCAAAGACGTATGCATTGCTGCTAATAGCTTGTGGAAATCAGCTTCTTCTTCCGGCTTTAGTTTCACATTGAGTTTTGCAGCTTGATTTCTCAAGTCTTCAACAGTAATAGGATTGGATCTTGGTTAGAATACTTCTACAGTTTTAGTACCTACTTATCGATGTCCAAGGATACCACAGACATATTCAATAATAACACTTCAATTGAGATCAGATATCCATAGAACCTACTTCTTTATACTCGCCTAAGTGCTTAGATTCGAGATATGCAGGGTATCGGAAATGCCGAAGATAGTCGGAGATGTATGCCCGAAAAAATATGTACGCAACCCTTATCAGTTCCAATCAAGATCACGATCAACCTATACTATAACTGTTAACGAACGGAGGAAAAAGTGTATTCGGGCTGCGTGACTCGTGGTTTTATATGGCTGTAATTTGATTATTTGTTTCCAATGATGTAGGTAGAGTAGGCCAGGAGCTCGACCAACCCACCACTAGACGACACAAATTTAGTGGTATAAAGTCTGTGAATCGCATTTTTAGGCGAGCTGATACAAATTTAAAACACTACTGTTAAAATTATCATATTCTGATTCTGATATCTAAAACGTTACTATGTTGAACTTTAATCTATGAGCTGATTAACCCCACTCGACAGTTAAATAGTGGAATTCATATTATTCGCCCTCTCTTGTCAGGGATAGAATGAATACAACATTGCCAGCAAAATTATGTGAGCTTAGAAGGCTTAAATGCAACCGTGGCAGCTGTAAATAATAACCACAAAATGACCTCTATGTTGATGCATTATCATTTAGGAGCATACTCATCAATGACTGATATGGTATCTTTGTATACACCAATTGGTTTATAAGTAACATAGTCATATGCCTCACCAAAACCTTTGGGACCACCAATATCAATCCCCTTCTGAGTATCGGTCCATCTGTTATGTGGTGATATTCCTAAAACAAACACCAAAAGTCCATATCTATACTCTGGAGTTCCAACTGCTTCGCCTGTATCTTGATCCACGACAGCAATAAGGTCAGGAACACTACAGACAACCTCTTTCCCAGTTGGGGAATGAATCTCTGCGACAATATTCTCATTCTTAAACGGAATTGACATTCTTTGCTTCGTGTCAATATCCTCGATTACAACCTCGCCATAGATGTGGCCCTTGAAGAGCCTTTTTTCGACTCCTACAATCTTTCCAGAAAACAGGAGCTTGGCACTATTGTGCCCTCCTACAGCCTCAATAATAAGATTGGGAAGGTTTTCGATATCGCTGCGTTTTCGTGCCAGCATAACCGCACGGCCAATTCTCCACGATAATGAAAGACTACCGTGAATGGTGCTTTTCCTGATTGACTCAGGAGACATAGGAGCATTGACTGTCCCCACGTGTGAACCAATTTCAGCTAATGATGCCCGCATGATATTTTCCAATATTCGATCAGATTGGGCGTCCGTTACAACCATGGAACTGCCATTGCCATCACTTATAGCTGTTGGGGTATAAACTGTTTCGCCTTTCGAATGGACAACAGGTATAGTTTGCCAGATAGTAGGATACGCTCGTCCCATCAGATCCGCATCGAGAACAGGTAGATTGAGCTTTGAAGACGATCCACAAAACATACCCTGGAGACCGTTACCGCCCCCGATTTCTAGCGGGAACACGACCTCACCATTCATTCCAGTTTTGTCAGAAAGCAATCTAACGGCGTGCAGCAATTCGTTTGAAGCCAACATTTCCACACTGACTGTGGGCGACCCTGCAAATCCTACCGACATGATAGTCCGTTCTTCAGTGACATAGTTCTTAACATCCTTTGGATCTATCACCACGATTCTGTCACCTCGGCGAACCATATTTCGAACAGACAAATATGTTGGATACGGTGAACCACCACCACCCGAGCCAAGAATGTAGCAACCGATCTTAACGAAGTCCAAATCCCGCTCTGAAATGATCCACTTCCTATCTTTAGTAATCTCAGGGACATAGTTTTCCAGCTCTACTTCCTCGTCTAGTACGTCTTCAGGAGCTGGGTCTTTCGGTTTATTATATGGAACAATATTGTCTAAATCCGAATCATCTTCAGTTGCTCCAATTTCGTAGTTCTTGAGATCATAATCAATATCTGCAACCACCTTGACATAAAATGAAAATGTGTTGGGAACATATGGTAAAGGCTCGACGACCTCGTCGACGACTCTAACACTTTCACGAACAGCTCCCTTTGATATCGCGGATTCTATAGCATCATTTGTCAATTCCTCTATAATCTTGGCCTTTACGGCATCTGACAGAATCACCATCTTGATCGATGTTACAGATGCGGAAATCTTTCCCAGTGCTGCTCCAATTGCATTCGCAACCCCGAAAAATGGCGGTCTGATGACAGCAGATGCACCCTCTAGTTCGTCAGGCACAATAATGGAGCCTCCTCCAACAAGCAGGACTGGAATTGGATCGGGCGACGTTTTCATCCGATCAATAAGAGATTCAACTTTGTGCTTAACCACTTGCCTGCTATCTTCGACGAACTTGTTGATGAATTTACCCTTAACAAAGGCAGGATTTCCAACTACCTCTGGTGACGATGAGGCCATCACGATATCTGTAGCAGTTGTGGTGTCACCACCGAATACCAATGATCGCCTCACAATATCATATCCTACGGAGTCTGGGCCGACTGTGACACCAGCTTCGGTTGCTCTTACAATTGAACCACCTCCCAAGCCAATACTTTCTACATGAGGCATTGGAAAGTTCATTCGAACCCCAGCTATAGTAGAATATGACGATGCGGGTCGAGGAAATCCAGAAGACAATAGCATGCCGACATCTGTTGTCGTGCCTCCTACATCAACCACCATCAGGGGCTTTCCCTCTAACTTTGGGTCTCCAGAAGTGAAAAAAGCAGCCCCTCTCATGGAATTGGTAGCTCCGGACGAAAATGTCCTGATCGGAAGCTTCATCGCCTCCTTTGCAGACAAAACGGTCCCATCGTTCTGGGTCAACGAAAGTGGGCAAGCGAGCCCCATATTCCTGATTGATAGCCGGAACGAATTGATGATACTGCGAGCATATGACATGATTGATGCATTAAGAATTGTAGCGTTCTCTCGCTCCAGATAGCCAATGCCGCCAACTTCGTGAGATAGTACTATATGGGCGCCAGGAAGTTCCTTGCTGAGAATCTCTCCGACTTGTACTTCTTGATCGCTTTTCAACGGTGAAAACACACCAACAACGGCAATCGTCCCTATATCAAGTTCGCGGATTTTTTCAATGTGGGGGTACAGCTCTTGTGGATTGATCGGCTGGATTTCGCTGAAATCAACTCTATAACCGCCATTCAGGTAACCCACATAGCCGTCGCAGATATCCCTCAATCCTTTAGGGAAATCTGAGAAGGGGGCTGTTTCTTTTGAATATGGCCCGCATAAGCGTAGCACAGCAACTTTCTCCAACTTCGATCTATCCCGTTCTACCACAGCATTGATGAAGTGAGTGGTGCCTATAGATACAGAAACAACTTCTTCTTTGGCTACGTCAGAGCTGGACGAAAATAATTCTTTGATAGCTGCCTCAATTCCTTCAGATACCTCCGCAGTAGTGCCAGCTTTATGAGAAGCCAGTATGCCTCTAGATGTCGAGTTCAAAGCTCCTGGGTCCAGCAGAACTGAGTCCGTGTTAGTACCGCCAACATCAATTCCAATCAACAATTTTCGAGAGATAGTCATTTTGATTACGTCTCTAGAACGCTGATAAACGAGGAAGATATATATTACTGCGGGTCCGGAAATATTGGGGAGCAATTGGCTCACAAAGATACTCGTTGTCTGAATTATTCTTATCAACGATGCTGGCTCTCGGTTATATTATGTTTTGATTGGCTCTCTATCTCCGACTGAAGTCGCTCACCAACTACCGCAAATGGCAGTACCATATCTTAGTGTCACTAGTGCGTTTCACGTGAGATAAGATAGCCTTGCATGTAGTGTGCACAACTGCGCGTTGCGATAAAACTAGAGGGTCTGGTGGAGTCCCAGCTAAAGATGCTAGAGGGGATGCTGCGGGGGTTTACTGGTGGAGGTCGTGCGGAGATTTCGTTGTCGAGGTTCTGGTGGAGGCCCGGGCGGGGCAAAGGTTTGGGTTGGTGGAGCAATGGTGGAGGGTGGAGGGTGGAGTAGGCTTAGTGGGCATACCGGGTGGAGATCAGGGTGGAGGATAAGGTGTGTCTGCGGGGAGCGTCTTACAGAGAAATTTAATACATAGGAAGACGGTTTCAGAACGTTGCCTGATAATTTAATGGGTATTTAATACCAGAGACGCCACGATAGTATATATTTTGATAAAGAACTAAGTTTCCCCAACATGGTTGAGACGTTTTCGGTGCCAGTTATTGACTTTGAACCCTTCCTGAATGGAAGCGAGGCAGATAAGCGAGCTGTCAGCAAGCAGGTTTTCGAGGCTATGAGGGATATTGGATTTATTTATCTTTCGAACCACGGAATTCCTCAGGAGAAAATCGACACATTGTTTTCTTGGAGCGCCAAGTTCTTCAAGCTGCCTCTGGAAGAGAAGATGAAATGCCCGCATCCGCCTGGAGGCAGCCATCACAGAGGGTATTCTGGGGTAGGCAAAGAGAAGGTGTCGCAGATGGTCTTTGATCCTGAGAAGCTGACTGAAATACGCAAAAATCCAGACGTAAAGGAGTCGTTTGATATGGGTAACGAAACTGATATTTACTGCAATTTTTGGCCGGACGACGCTGCCATCCCGGGTTTCAGAGAGTATCTCCAGGAGTATTTCCATATCGCTGACCGCACTAGCAAACAGGTTCTTCAGGCAATTGCACTTGGTATGGAACTTCCGATTGACTTTTTCCAGCCCTACCATAGCCAGTCGAATAACCAACTCCGATTGTTGCATTATCCTCCAACTGCCGAGAGTGAAATCCGAACTGGCGGTTCTGACAGGATCTCGGCACATACCGACTTTGGAACCATGACAATGGTGCTTCAAGACGACTGTGGTGGACTCGAAGTCGAGGATTCCCACCATCCAGGCGTGTTCCATCCAGCGCCCTATATTCCAGGTACCTTGGTGGTCAACATAGGTGATTTTCTGATGCGATGGTCCAACGACACACTCAAATCCACTCTGCACCGAGTTCGCGCTCCTCCGACCGTGTCACAGACTGGAATCACCCGTGCACGCTATTCCATCCCGTACTTTATTTCCGCCAACCGAGACGCGACCATTGACTGTCTTCCAGGATGTTTCTCAGATGATAACCCCAAGAAGTACGAACCCATTAACTCACGCGAGTACATCGAAATGCGACTGAACGCTACGTACTAGTATGCTACGAATTCAATCCTAAATCAAGTGAATGCTAAGTACAGTATGTATGCTCCGAATCAATCCTCAATCATATTAGTCTTCACGAACTGCAATTTAGATGTTCAATTTTTGAATATTTCATTCAACATCACTTAGAATTTCGACCGAATTACCTAACGGTAATTCCATTTGATCTAATCGTTCTGTCTGTTTATCGTGATTTTTTGGCCGACACTCGTCTCCTCTATCAATAACATTATCCCACTGTGATCAGTTCTGGTGGAGGACTTGCATTGTGATAAGATAACGGCCGCCCTGGTGCGTGCAGCGCCCACCGAGTTGATAACGCAAGTGTACTAGCTGCCATGACTCTCGCCAGCGGAGGATAGCGGGGTCGACAACTATAAATTGTAATATAGAGAAGCTGGCGATCTTCAGGTCCTTCCTTCTAGCTGAGAATGGTTTGGATTGTGGAGCTCATCAGGAATCCGAATAATCTGTCATGGAAAAGACGACTGGAGGTGCCTCGTGACGAGGATCCAGATTACGAGACCGACAAATGGTGTAACCGAGACTTGATTCCTATCCCGGCTGACCGTAGGACCTGGACTGTCTTCGGGTATTTTGGCTACTGGACAGTGTCTGGTTCGTGTGTTTCAGCGTGGACAATAGGAAGCACGATGCTCGCGTATGGATTGAGTCCTCAGCAGGCCATTGGATGCGTCGTGGTAGGCGCTGTTCTGACTGGATTGCTCGCTATCAGCTGTGGGTGGATGGGTGAAAAATACCACATTGGTTTTACCGTGAGTTCACGGTACTCCTATGGGTTTTACGGCTCCTACGCAGCCATCGTTCTGAGGTCTTTCATTTCGTGTATGTGGTTTGGAATGCAAGCATTCTGGGGTGGCCAGGCCATCAAGGCGCTGATTGGAGCTGTGATTCCAGGCTTTATAGACGGCAGTCTGAATGACCTGTTTTCAGAGACGTCTCACTTGGCGAAAAATGACTTCATAGGACTTATAATATGGGCTATGTTCTTCTGTTACTTCCTCACCATCCCGCCTGAGCGAATGCAGATTCCGTTCTACTTCTCGTTCACTTGCCTTTGTGGAACTTGCTTTGGTCTTCTTGGGTGGTCTGTGCACCGAGTGGGAGGAGTGGGCCCGCTGTTTAGCCAGCCTGCTTCGTCTTCTGAGCCTGGATGGGCATTTATGTTCGGCATTACAGCCCTTATCGGATCTTGGGGTGCTGGCTGTTTAGGACAATCTGACTGGACGCGATATGCAAAACGACGATACGCTCCTACTCTCAGCCAGCTAGTGGCTGCGCCAATTACAATAACCATTACTGCGATCATAGGAGTGATTGTCACGTCGGCTACGGAAGACATGTTTGGAGAGCTTGTATGGAATCCCATTGACATGCTGCCGATGATTCAGAAGTATTACGGATCCTCTCCAAAGGCCCGAGCCGGCGTATTCTTCGCTTCCATTGGTTTGGTAACCTCACAAATGGCGATCAATACTGTGCTGAATTCGGTGTCAACAGGAATGGACATTGCTGGATTATGTCCAAGATACATCAACATGCGACGAGGAGGCTACATCATGGCTATCATTGGCGTATGTTGCCAACCGTGGCAGCTGGTCGCCACTGCAGAGAAGTTCTTGACGGTATTATCTGGCTTCGGTATTTTTGTGGCGCCAATGACAGGGGTGATGCTTTCTGACTTTTTTGTTGTTCACAGAATGAAGCTCAAAATCAGCGATCTGTACAGAACGCACGACTCTGTATATTTTTACAGTCATGGTTTCAACTGGCGAGGATTTGCTTCTGTCGCTATTGGTGTCTGGCCCCTTATGCCTGGCCTGATAGCAGCTGCTGGACCGTATAAGATTGGCTCTGCATGGTCGCGAATGTTCAACCTTACATTCATTCTTGGTACTGCTATATCATTTGTTGCAATGACGGTCATTTGCTACATATCTCCTCCTCCTGGAGTTGGCTTGGAGGGGCCATTCAATGAAGCTGATGTGGTGGTCGACGCATTATCAGATTCTGAATCTCATACTGAGAAAGACCTAGCCAAATCCAAGCAATCAGAGCCTACTATTTCTATTTAGCAGTCTTTAGTATTATAGTATTATTTGATGTTGTTTTCTTTACGGTTTGTAATACCCTGATAAGATAGTTTTTATTGTTTTATAGCGTAAGAAATGGCTATCCGGCCTTGGATATCCAAATTTCAATTTTATTCGGCGTTATCCAGTTCCATCGGTGTTATCTAGCGTTATCTACTTGCGTCTAGCGTTATCTTGTTGAATTATCTAGTTGACTTATCTCTTGCGAGATAGTTGCAACTTATCGGTGTAGTGGAGGATAAGAGATCTTGCATATCTTGGAACTTTACGACAAACAGTTCAAATGTCTCGTGGTCTATTTAGTACAGTTACCAAAGCAATATATAATCTATCTATTATTTCCAGTTTCCGGTGCAAATGATTTGGCTCTTAGACTTGGTCAGAAACCCTGAGCGCCTTTCCTGGAAAGAAAGATTGCAAGTTCCTATAGACAAAGATCCTTATTATGAGACAGACCAGTGGTGTAACAGGGACCTCATCCCCATGCCTCCTGAGAGAAGAACATGGACAATACCCGCCTATTTTGGCTATTGGACTGTATCTGGATCTTGTGTCTCTGCTTGGACAATTGGGAGTACAATGCTATCATATGGATTAAATGCTCAACAAGCAATCGGCTGTGTTGCAGTAGGTTCCATTATAACTGGGTTACTAGCAATCAGCTGTGGGTGGATGGGTGAGAGGTATCACATTGGGTTTACCGTCAGTTCAAGGTACACTTACGGGTTTTACGGATCTTACTTTGCTATCATCATCCGCGCTTTTATTGCCTGTATGTGGTTTGGCATGCAAGCGCTTTGGGGGGGCCAAGCAACGAAGGCCCTCATAGGAGCCATTATCCCGGGCTTTATTGACGGAAGTCTCGACGATCTTTTCTCGGAGACATCACATTTGGCGAAAAATGACTTCATTGGTTTGATTATCTGGGCAATATTTTTCTGCTATTTCATAACAATACCGCCTGAACGAATGCAGATTCCTTTCTATATTGCATTCTGCTGTCTCTGCGGAACGTGTTTTGGGCTTTTGGGATGGTCAGTTAATAGGATTGGAGGCGTTGGACCCATGTTTCATGAGTCAGCACAAGCAGCTGAGCCTGGATGGGCCTTCATGTTTGGCATCACGGCCCTCATAGGATCGTGGGGAGCTGGCTGTTTAGGTCAATCAGACTGGACTCGATATGCAAAACGACGATATGCTCCTACACTCAGCCAGGTCGTGGCTGCGCCAATTACTATATTTGTAACAGCAGTTATTGGCATCATCGTGACATCAGCCACTGAAGATATGTTTGGAGAGCTAGTATGGAATCCAATTGATATGCTGCCCATGATTCAGAAATACTATGGCTCATCGTCAAAGGCTCGAGCAGGAATATTTTTTGCTTCTATAGGACTCGTCACATCTCAAATGACTATAAGTGTGGTTCTTAATTCAGTGGCTACCGGCATGGATTTAGCAGGACTCTGTCCAAAGTATATCAACATGCGAAGAGGTGGTTATATAATGGCAGTCATTGGAATCTGTTGTCAACCATGGCAGTTAGTATCTTCAGCAGAAAAGTTTCTAACAGTCTTGTCTGGTTTCGGAATTTTTGTTGCACCTATGACAGGAGTGATGTTGGCAGACTTTTTCATAGTGCATCGAATGAAGCTTAAGATCAGCGATCTATACCGAACAGAAGGCTCCGTCTACTTCTACAACCATGGCATTAACTGGAGAGGATTTGCTGCAGCTGCTCTTGGAGTTTGGCCGTTAATGCCTGGGTTGATTGCTGCAGCAGGGCCGTATAGTATCGCACCAGCTTGGTCACGGATGTATAACTTGACATTCATTCTCGGTACTGCGATATCATTTACGGCCATGACAATTATTTGTTACTTTTCACCTCCTCCGGGGCTCGGCCTGGTGGGTGGGTTCCTCGAAGGTGTTGAGGAGTACGATCACTCGGACACCGAGTCGAAGAACGACAAGGGACCAGCTGATACTATACAGAGTATAATTGATTAGCTATTTAGACTATAATATGGATTTTGTGGTATAAATTTTGTAGTTCAAGGATCTATTTGTCTGAACTATTCTTATATTTTCAAACTTTGTTGCACCTCTCTTAGTGCCGCCATCAGTCTCTGGGTCGCTATTCTCATGTCTTCCAGAGACGCATAAGCAAAAGTTGCTCGAAATCCCGGAGAATAATCCTCGAATGAACATGAACCAACTGCAAACCACGAAGATTTGCACAAAAGCACACCATGTTTAACAGCTTTTTGGAATACCATTTCTTCAAGCCGGATTGGCCACTCATGCTTGCTGACAGAAGTTGGACGCCTGAATGCGTCTTTGTTTATTGTTAGCCATACAAACATTCCAGCTGCTGGATCATTCCAAGAACAAACGCCTTTGTCTATACATTCCTCGAAGTCCTTTAGAAGAGAATTCTTCCTTGATTGATATTCTATTTTCAGTTGTTCTAACCATCTGAGAAATCCGTCATGGCCCCAGGTTGTTAAGAGCGAGTGAAGCATTATCTGTGAGACGCCTGATGCTGATTGTATGTTGACCTCATTATGTCTTATGATACGTTCACAAAACACTTCATTGGCAGTGATCCAACCAGTACGCGATCCCGGAATGATCACTTTTGAGAATGAGTCCAACCTGATAACTCTTCCTTCGATATCAAGACTTAAAAGACTTGGTACAAGAGAAGTCATATATCTTTCTTCGTCAAAATGATCAAATGTTTCGCTCTCCAACTGCAAGAAGTCTAAGTTAAAAAATGAAATTCTTGGTGTTGGATGCTTACAATAGGGGTCGTCTTCAATTATAATCAAGTCATGTTTCCGACAGATTTCATAGAAATCAATTTTCCTTTGCAAAGACATAGAAGCACCTGTTGGATTTTGACCGGTGCTGGTTGTTAGAACATAAAATAAGGCAAAGACAGCGCTCAACCTACGGGATGACATAGATTGCCTTCGGTTTTCTTTCTTCCACATTCCAATTATTAAGAAGATTATCAAGAAGCTTTGGAACTATGCCTTCTTCATCAATAGAAGTAGGAATACACTTGACTTTCAATGGATGTGCAGTTTCCGTTGCAGTTGGATATGTATGCGCTTCGTATAACACAGAATCACCTGCATCAAGTAGCATTCGAAATACAGCGTCCAATGCCTGTGTGCTTCCTGCTGTAATGACCGATTCAGATTTATCGTATGGGCATTTGTGAACCTTCTTCATATGCGTATCAATCCATTCAGTAAGGAATGAAGTGCCTCTGGCTGGTCCATATTGAGATCCTTCATTTCTGTTAGCAGAAGCTGGTGAAGATGTCACCAATTGAGACTTGTCCGGTGCGTAAGCCTGGAAATTGACGTCTCGAATTGGAAAATTATCAGGATGAGGGAGTCCTCCACCCAGCGAAATAATATTCGGGATCTTCATATAATTGACCAACGATTTCATCGCTGAGGGTCGCCTAGCCATTGACTCATCCGATAGATATTTATTCCATTCACTCATTTTGATTGAATTTCTTGACAGTTTCTTCTCACAGCAGGTGTTAGAATG
Source organism: Sugiyamaella qingdaonensis (assembly GCA_030569235.1). Taxonomy (NCBI): domain Eukaryota; kingdom Fungi; phylum Ascomycota; class Dipodascomycetes; order Dipodascales; family Trichomonascaceae; genus Sugiyamaella; species Sugiyamaella qingdaonensis. The sequence continues at coordinate 142,143 of JAJMKI010000015.1, forward strand.
CTAAATCCAAGTGAATTGTCTACTATCTATCCGTATATGGGGATCTTAGACTCGATAACGGAAATTGTCGAATATTACCTGATTCGGTAAATTTGGCGGCTGCAACCTTTATCTACATCGGTGGGCGAGACAACTCTGGGTGGAGGCTCTTGGTGGAGAAATTCACTGTATCAACAGTCGGTGAGGGGTGAACAGAACCCGTGAGCAGTTCGCAGTGGAGAAGTGTCAGTAGCTGGTCTCAGTGGGCAGTCGCGGTGGGCAGTCACGATGCGCAGTCGTGGTGGACATTCTCGGTGGGCAGTTCTTGGGTGGTATCGCTCGATGGACAAGATAGTCTGAAGCAATAGGCAGCAGTTTCGGTATGATTCTCGCTGATAAGTGTAGTGCTTCGTGGGCCTCGCGATCTCAATTCCCACTTGGATTGGTATTGGGAAAGTGGTTCAACAAGCTCGTGCCACGTTAAAGATATATATACGACTGAAAATAAACAACTGCAATCATTCATAAATGTAGTACGGATTCTTCTCCATTCTATACCTCATTTTTATCAGTTTCTGACTCCGTCAAACGATAAAGTAAACGCATTAAACAAGATACTAAAAAGCTTATTGTGAAGGTATCTTGACAAATGTTTTGCATAGTATATGTACGTATGTGTACTTCTACAAACTATATTCAGAATCAATTGGCTGCATCCGGCTTCTTTCCTGGACATTCCAGATCTCTATAATACCAGTATCCCACATATGGACCGAAGTCAGCATACCTTCTGCTGTATCCCAGAGACGAAATTGACTGTACATCATCTTCATCCAATTTTAAGTTCACACCCTCGAAGTTCTCCTTAATCCGCGACGGCGTGACGGATTTAGGAATAACTGAGGTCCCTCGTGATAACGCCCAAGCCACTAGAGCTTGAGCTGTCGTTACCTTGTGCTTTTCTGCTACCGACACGACTTTCGGATGCTCTAGGGCTTTTATTTCCTTGGAAGCATCATATGAATCATTCTGATTAGCAAATGGAGAGTAGGCCGTGACATGGATTGCTTCGGTCTTATGGAATTGCAGAAATTCGTCTTGCTTAAGGTAGGGATGCATTTCCATCTGGTGAACTTGAGGCCTGATGCTGCAATTGTCTAGAAGATGTTTCAGTTCGCTCTTGCAGAAATTGCTCACCCCGATGGATTTAACCTTTCCTGACGTCACCAGTTTCTCCATGGCCGCCCAAGTGTCACAGTAGTCTATATCGACTGGAACTGATTTCTTATCCTTTTCGAATGTCTCCCTGTCATTTGCACAAGGGTAGTGCATCAGATAGAGGTCGAGGTAGTCGAGCTGAAGATCTGTCAGAGTCTTTTCAAGTGCAATCTCAACGTCTTCGGGCTTGTGCATGCTGTTCCACAGCTTGGAAGTGACAAATATTTCTTCTCGAGGTACTCCACTAGCCTTAATCCCCCGTCCCACCTCATCTTCGTTACCGTATATCGCAGCGCCATCAATGTGTCGATATCCGATTTTCAATGCGTATTCAACCGCATTCGCGACTGCGTTTGGAGGAGACAGCCAGGTTCCTAGACCAAATGCGGGCATTTTCAGGCCGTTGGCAAGTATGATAATTGGAGACATCGCAAATTGTTACGAATTCGAATTATTCAGATGTCGTTATGTTTCTACTTATATACATATCCGCTATGCTCTGGTGCGGTGGAGGCTCATGCAGCTTATCTTATCAATTCGGTGGAGACGCACGGTTGCCATGCATATCAGCATCACCATTGAAAGTTGTCGAACGCGAGTCGAAGGTCAGAAACAAACCTTGTAGCACTTCCAGAACGACAACCACCAACTAACCAGATCGTATACGCAAGGACTCCAATTACTAAGGCATGCCTCCTCGAGCTCCCTGTAGATGAACTTCGCCTACTGCCAGTGGGAGTGTGGGAACCGCGGCTCTCCTGAAGCGAAATTATCCGGATATACGCTATAGAATCTGATTTCGCAATCATGCTCTCAATATCTACACCATTGACCGCCAAGTACTTGCTGTTTCCAGGCTTCATGGCAGATCCATCGCGTAGCCCCTCATAGAGCCAGAGAGTCAAAGCTGCCATGAAAAGGCCAACGGGAAGATGGGGCATTCGCTGTATAAGATCCTCCCCTCTTATCACAATTGAAAGTATTTCAGTAGCTTCAAGCACAGCAGATTCCGCTGCTTTGGAAGCTGCCCACATCCGCAATTTCTGCTCCGGCAAATTGACCTCTCGACGAACAAATCGTAAAAACGAGCCAATGTCTATATGCAGACACAAGCACCCTATGCGATATATAGTCAAGTTACCCCAGTATAATGGAGATGGACTGTAGTCATTAAGAATAGCTCCCGGAAATAGTTCCATTTCATTTCCTGACTGCACTGCAGCTTCGCTGTACAGAGATACCTGGTGTTCGAAGTAGCCATACCAGTTATAAAGGCCATTCTCAACAAGATTCAAGGAATTCACGAGCCCTTGCTTTGACACAATACCCAAGTCGGAGAACCCTCTGTATTGCATATCCCAGCAAATGCTCAGAAGGCCATGCAATAGTATCAGACGAGAGTACTGTGAGAAGCATTCTGATGGATATTCTTTCTCCTGATTGTGACGGTATGGCTGCATGGTTCTGCGCAGACTCCACAAAAATTGGGGCCACTGCCCCTCTTCTGGCACATCCGGCAAAGTGACTTTATCACGAACACTTAGAAGAGCATTCAGAGAAGAATCATTGACGTCACAACGCATCCATGCATGGCTTCTCCGCTCTCTAAGGTTTCGTGGTTCCTTCTTATATGCATGGAAGAATCTGTAGCCATCTGTTGCGAGCCAACTCGCGTCGGACGACGGTAGTTCAGTCTTGATATCGAAAACTGGAACCAGCATAGAATGCCTGAACAGCATGGCGTGTTGTGAATCGCATATAAACGCAAAGTATGCTACTCTTTTGCTTGTCTCAAACTTTATCCAATTCCTCCACTGGACGTCCACCAAACTAGAGTCATTCAGCTGAGTCGGATCTACGATTTTCGGCAAGTTTTCTCCCTTCAATGAGTCCGAGAACTTCAAAATCATCATGTTTGTACCATGAAAGAGTTGCGACATTTCGTACTGTTCGTGTCTTCCAAGCATTTTTGCAAAATAATTTTGAAGCAAGAGCGCCTGAAAAGTATCTGGCGGCACATGCTTTACGTTATTCCCAATCCTCGAGAGAAGAGCATACACCATCCTATCATGTATCACCAAAGCTAGATTGTAGATATCTTCATCGACACAATAAACCATTCCAATTGCGATCATTTCGAGCAGCAAAAATGGATCTGCCTCCATAGGGCAGAAAGTCGGAACGTGGATTATAGGATATAATGAATCGAAATAAACCCAGAAATAGTCAAAGTACCTTACAATGCGATCAAGTGTTAAGTAATCATTATCGACAGTGCTCACTCCCAGCTCTTCTAGAACTGAAAGCAATCTTTGTCTGGCCATCTCATTCATGCTGAACTTTCCACACGCGTTTTCATTATTCATGATGGGATTCATCGCTAACAAATCGTCAAATTTACTGCTGCGAGAAGAGCCATTGGACAAAGTTCCAGGAGATAAATAGTGGTTTTGATCCCTGAAGTTTACCGCCTCTAATTGTTGGCTGTGATCTGGTGATTGGAATATTCGCAAATCAACACCGAGCAACCAACTATAGTTTGGGAGACCAAAGGAGCCTCCTAAATCGATATCAGGGCTGCGATTAATCATGAACTCCCCATGGGATGCGAAGCTATCGATGAGTTCGCTGTCATCAATACCGGAATCTGCTCCGTTCTCCATTCGTGTGCTGTTCATTTCTTCCTGGAGAGCATCGCACATTGACATGTCTTGTTTGTCGAGCACTTGAGCATTCATTATACTATCTGGAATCAACCCGCTATTATGTTGAGGTGCATTGTCACAATCGAGTATTGGGTCCACGCTGCGACTATCGATCTCCCGTGCTCCATTATTGTTACTCTCTCTATTGGAACTATCAAAATTCTCACTGGTAGACGCAGCAACGTTGTTTGAATCCATGCCATCAACAACAACATGTGGTAGGCTCTCCTCTCCACTAGTAGAAACGCGCCTACGCTTTAGATGGGACTTAGAACGAAAATGCTTCTCCAGCAAATCACTTCTAAAGAATGATAAATTGCAGCTTTTACACTGAAACGATCTGACGCCGATGTCTTAAATTAGCGCACTGCTTCAAAGGAATACTTACGGTTTTCGGCATGTCTCTTCAGGTAATCTCTTCTGGAGAAGAGTTTTTCACAGCCGGGATGGTTGCACTTAAAATTCCTCTGCAACGACATGACGGTGCCTGTGATCTCGTCGATGACTTGAGATAAGAGCAGATGTCTGGGGCTGAGATTGATATTGCAATATGCATGCGAGATAATTTACTCCACAATTCAAGGACACTCTTTACTGTATCCTACCAACAGAATTTAACTAAACTTTGTTCTATTGCAATCTGTGAATCAGCAATATTGTTTCTAGAAAACAGAGCAGATAATTCAGTCACATATGACTGGATTAAGTGCCAGTGTAAACAGTTTCCGTTATGTCTGCTATTTAGCTCTCAGATGAAACTCCACGCCCACGGGAAACTGTCAAGATTTGCAATACTATGAAGCCAGAAAAGGAAAACTTGATTTAAGCTATTAACTCATTCTAATTATTCTATGAGAAATATTAATTCAGTATTAAATTTCTAATATCAATCTTCAGCTTTCATTGCGACGAGAATAGGATCCTCTACAATGTCATCCTCAGCATCGACCAACTCTGGCCTCATCGGTCCAGTAAACCACTTCCTTGCAAATATCCACGAGAAGAGTGCGCCTCCCCCAACAATTCCAACAGCCACTACTGTATAATTAAGAGTTTGGCTTGTTACAGGAGTAGCTGTAGGGAGGCAGAATGCGATAGTAATGAAGCCGACCCAAAGACAAGCAATGGTAGCAATCACTGGCGACATCTTACCCAGATTGAATGGTCCCTTTTTAAAATACGCCGGGAAAACCAATCCAATTAGAACAGGAAGCGAGTATGAGATATACAAGCCGACGGTTGCAATTGACGTAGCCGCTGCAAAAGCCACCGAAGAGCCCAGCGACGGCAATGCCAGACAAAAACACAGCACCGCAGCAAGCACAATGGTCCTGATCGGGACCTTGAATTTGCTGTCAACCACATCGAAGAAACTGGGTATACCTCTATCTCTGGCGAACGCATACATCATGCGACTATTACTGGCAAGGCAGAACAGACCGCAGTGCCAGACACAGATCATTATAAAAGACATGAGAACAATGGTACTGTCCAACCCAAATACGTCGAGAAAAATTTGGATCACTGGTTCTCCCGTCGGTGTAGAAATCGTAGCCTCAAAATCCTGAATGGAAAATAGTAGAGCAAGCAAAATGAAAAACCCAAAAATCGCAGAGACACCGATAGATGTTATTACTCCAATAGGAGCACTCCATGCAGCATTTGTAGTTTCTTCTGACATGTGAGCAGAAGCATCGAAACCTGTGATGGTATACTGGCTCATCAAGATACCACAAATGGCTACGTACTCAGGGGACGCCCGTTCCGACCACCCAGTAGCATCATTAAACGTTGCAAAGACAAATTTTGCACTCTGATGGGTTGGAGCCTTCGCTAGTACAGCGATGGCCAGAGCTGTCACACCGACACTCTGTAGCAGAATAGATGCATTGTTAAAATATTTCAGGGTCTTAACACCAAAAACATTGACGATTGACTGCGAAATAAGGATCGCGGCTAAGATGCCTATCTCATGCTTTGCACTAGGTACAAAATCAGGATATTTCAAAGTCGCAGTTGTAGCAATCAAGCCAGCCAGTCCAAAATTTACACCGGTAGTGACACCTACTTGGCCAAGCAAATTAAACCACCCAGTCATCCAGGACAAGAATGGCATCAGCCGAGGTGGTGACAGAATCGCAGCCCAGTAGTATGGCCCTCCGCTTGTAGGTACAGACGAGACAATCTCTGCCATGGACAGTCCTACCATCATAGTAAAGAAACTCACAATAATCCATCCAACGGACATCACTCCTGGGCCTCCGACAGTCAGTCCTGTCAGAAACAGGGTCGTTATGCCCGTGATCACACTGATGATAGAAAATGAAGCTCCAAAATTTTGCAGTACATTCCACTCTCGTTTCAATTCCTGCTTATATCCCATATGAGCCAACAGGTCCTCATCTGTTGTAGTGTCTCGCTGATCTTCCGACATGGTTCTATCAATTGCTTATCGCGTGCAGTCTGCAGGAGACGCCAGGTTTTATAGGTTCCAGTCGCATCAGAAATGGCCAACGCGCTTCCAGCATTTTTCGTCAAAACAGGCAATTGATGGTGTCGCTCTATTGGTGTTATCATCTGGTATTGCTATCTATGCACCCCTTATCAACCGTAAACCACAGAACTGAATTTGTGGCGGCTAAATCCGCGGAAAGAAGTTATGAACTTATGACGATAGATTGGGCAATAACTTCAGTATTGTCTGGTTTTTCTCGGATCGGTTTAGCATTCAGAATTCGTCAGAGTCGACCTGACGAATCTACTTGATTACATATATAGAAAACGGCATCTGAACTTTATTTAGTCAAATATTTCTTTACGGGGCGAGTGTCATTTGCAGGGGCAATTTCCTCATTAAGAAAATACAGCCGAGGAGCTCATGTAGTTCTGCAGCCGACTTGCAGCAGACATCTGCATATATGCACCTAAATAAAGTTTAGGAAAGTGGGAGACTATCAACAGTCCGCATCGCAGTATTTTTTTATATCCAACCGCTTTTCTAATTGAGTTTTGAAGAGATGATTTTCGAGAAAGATCCCTATAACAGCGATAGTACTCGACATGTCGGGTGTGATCAAATTTTGTCAAGGGCATTGCAGATATAATTACATAAGTATGCCAACTAAGCTAATGCAACCATAGTAGCTGCGGTATGACAAAGTGTGTAGAAGCATTCTATTCTACCTAAAGCTAGAGAAACTATTCCTGAAACTACTCGTTAAGAGTTGAACGTGGAAGAAATTACCTAACAACGCTCTAATAGAATTATTTGTTCTAGCATTGGTTCTGCCATGCGCTGAACAACTAGAAACTCAAAACTAGTTATTGTCAGCTTGTGCTCTAAAATCGCGAAACGTGCAAATGAAACACACGCCTTGATTTATAATGCTGACTGAAGTGAATCAAAAAGATGCTAAGTGGGCATCATACTGACTAAGATCTCAAAAAAATGTGATTTAAAACGGGGTTCCGCTGACGTTCCAACCTTTCAAGAACATCTCAACTCGCTATCGATGTTGAAAACTATGGTAATGCTACTGAATAAACTACAATTGTGCAGTCTCATTTTGAGCGCTACCTTGAGAGGTATAAACGGTCAGGTCTGGGTTCCGTTGAATGAACCACTTGAAGGGCCGTTTTGCCCAGGAGAGCCCGCTACTTCTGAGGAGCAGAGGGCCATATTCCTCAAATTCATCGAAACGCTCTTCATTGACAGAAACACCGTTGATGCAATGGAAACCTTTGTTGCAGAGGATTATATTCAGCACAACCCCAATATCCTAGACGGACGGAACACTATCATTGAAGCTCTCGAAGAGATATGGCCTTCATCGGTCCAACTGGATGTGCATCAGGTCCTGTTTGACAATGGATTCGGTGTGGTACATTACTACCAGTCTTCAGGAAGGTGATGAGGACGGAAATGGGATTGCGGTTATGGATCTCTGGAGGATGAATGGGACTTGTGTTGAGGAACATTGGGATACGTACATGCCATTGGAGGCGGACGTTCCTAATCCGAATCCCTACTTTAGGTAAGTGTTCCTCGTAAATAAGGAGCAAAAAGGAAACAATCAATTTCAATTCGAGCTGCATATGAAAAATGTATAGCAAGGAAGTATATTTCGAAGTACTCCGATCATTTTTAGTCGCATACAACATACAACCACTAAGATTATACATGAGCGGCGGTAAATAAAACTATGTACAAGTATATCACCGCTCTACATATTGTTATAGAAAATTTACAAACAATTTCAGAAATAGCAAACAGCTAAGTTACATAAATAAATAATCGACATGAACAATCTATCGAGGCCACACAACATACGGCCAATAAAACGCGGCAAATATCATCTAGACTTGTCCAATATGAAGGCGCGTCTCGTTCACAATTTTTCCCCACGTGTCTCTCTCCAGATTGTCTCCACGATAACGCTCTAGTTCAATTAGCACATCCACAATACGCTGTAGGTATGCCTCTACCTTGTGGTTGTCATCCGTAGACGTCACGAGAGTAGTAGTGATGAACTGGATTTTACGAACCAAAGCCATCCCGTTAGGCTCTAGATTGGAAAATGAAATATTACCCAGAACGTAAAGTATCTGCTGATAGATCTTGTCACGTCCGATACCAAGACTCCTACTCGAGATCCCCACTTTCGTTTCAAGATATTCCAGCAACATTACCTGAATCCATAAATGCGTCACATGAAGGTTGGCCCGTTGGATTTGCAGCTGCTGGGCCCTGTAGGTCGGCCTACTATCTAGGGTATCATTCAGAACATTTGGTAGTTCAACGTCATCAACCACGACATCATTGCTGGTTTCCAATATACGAAGCGGAGGGGGCAAAGAGTCGACGGCAACTTGTAAACGACGAAGGGCTTCCTGTAGCGCCATACAGCGATTATTCGTCAATGTGTCAGACGGATTCACGACGGGCCAGGGGAATTCGACAGACGTGAAAAAGCGTATGTTGTGGCAGTATGCTGCTAATATCGGCAAGACTTCAGGTGGCTGTGGATTTATATGGGTCTCATGAATATACTCGTCATCAATAGCAAGGGGAATAAGTGCCTCGACATTCTCAACCCCGATCGGATTTGCTTCTAGAATATCAAACTTAGCGGAATCGAATCTTTTGGTACAATGATGGAAGTAGAAGATCCACAGCATCCGTTTGCGGAGCTGGACTTCGATATTTCCAAGGCCCTCGTATCCCTCGGGATACATAAAAAGTTTGAGAGTCTTGCTCATTGCATGAGCATCGCCAACAAGGATTTCGTATTTGAGCAAATCGCCCCCAATATACCCCTCAGCAGCCCCCATGACGAACGACGCAATTAAATGCTCCAGAGTGACTGTCTGTGTACTGACCTGAATATGGCATCGACATTCCATGAATAGGTCGTAGCAACGTCGGTACATTGCGCGAAACGATGAATATGGCAACGATGGGTCGATGCGCTTGTATACCTCAAACCTGCTTGGGCAGGAAGCTAGAACAAAGCCCGCGAAAGCCAGAAGCACACAATAAAACAATGGATCTTCACGTTCACGGCCCCTTTCAATGTCCTGCCTGAATGTGGGCTTGTGTAATATAGGGGATAAAGGGTATATCTTGTGTATCATGTCGTGCATCATAGCTAAGAACACAGGCCTTCCGCATAGTCTATCGGTAGAGAACTGTCCTTCTGAACGATTTGGCGGCGTAAGAAGCTGAGAAGCTGACGTCGCCGTAGTAGTATTGCTGGTATTGGACGAGTTGGAATAGGGACTATCTTCCGCCTTAATAGTGACTGGCACCGGACCAGTCACTGAAGTTGGCTCGACCTTAACAGACGATGATGAAGCAGATGGAGGAGACAACAACTTGCCTGCAGATTGGTCTTGACTAAATTCCAGCTGTAAGTGGCCACCAAAATTCATACCTTTTCTATAAGTTAGCATCATTCTAATTGTCATATTTATTTTTCATTGTTTCCTTGGCTGAACTCACCTGCTGATAGGACCCCGCTTTTTTATAGGGAGGTATGTGCACACTTTGCCGGTCTCGAGACATGCGATACATGCTTTGGCAGGCCCTTCATGACTGCCGCCAAAAGGAAGGATGTTGACATCGTCACTGCTGCGATAACATCGAATCTTCCGGGACCGGCAGTTCAGGCATGCCTGCTTCGATATTTTGCGTTTAGATACGTCTTCCATGCTGAAGCTCCCTGCGGAAACGAGTATTTTTCACACCACAAGCGACAGCTCAAATAAGCAAGAGAAAATCACACTGTAATACAACCGGTTTTCAACAAGACACAATTGATATATGCTACCAGAATGCCGCTCCGTTCAGAACCTGTTCGCGAAAAAGTCAAAAATATGCTTCCAACTCCAGCACAAACAGTACTAGGACAATGATGTTATCGTATGATGAGGAATCCGACAAATACCGCAGCTGAAGTGGTAACGACAATGGACCCTCGTATAGGATCGTTGGATACGAAAGAACACCGAACGCTCCAATAGACAAATTTGAGAAGCGACCAGAAACCCGAAATGTGTGCCCAGTAAAACTTGAAATATCGGGAGGTAGTAGACTACAATACACGGGGAAATGGTTTGATTTGCGCAAAAAGGGAATGAGGTGGCTTCAAACAAGAAAAAACGAGGAACTGGAAGCCCACAATGGATCGCATACAGCTAAAAGTGGTGCGGCGTCTGCCAACTATCCGGGGCGGTTGTGATGTGGGGGATTTTAAAGTTGGAGCATGCTTTGTCGAACGAGACCGAGGTTCAGTGCTTTTTCTAGAAATGGAATCAATGGTGGAGCTTATGCAGGCACGGAAATGACGATTTACTCCAGCAAATAGGTTTCCTTGAGACGCAGTTGCCCGTTAGACAATTCTGCAAGCCCCTGTGGCTATCGAGCTGCAAGGGCTTATCCAGGGCTTATCCAGATATGCATAGCACAGCAAAGATCCTTGACTAGAACGAGATGGGTAGTAGGGATACGAATAGCGACTCCAAATCCTAAAAATTTCAATTCGTTACGCCTCTTTGTAGAGAAATTGGCGGAGTGAAAATTATTGTACGACGCTGAGATCAAAATAACTCATGAGCAGTTGCGACTCACGCTGCCGTTGGAAGCCGTACAGATCTGACGCGGTCCAACACATCTTTCCCCTTGCCAATGCAAATGGAGTCTGAGGAATCAGTAACAATGCAATAAAGTTAACTTATATATAAACATTACCGAGATAAGGCGGTTACTGCAATGGGAATGATTGTCCAGGCGGTCTTAACGCCAAGTGCAGCGAACATTAGTCCCTTACAGGTTTGTCCGTGCTGCTGCAGAGAACACTGCGGTCCACTCGGATTCCGCTCCGCTTCCGAGAATGCTGCATATAGAAGCAGTATCGAAACACAATACGATCAACACCAATATAACTATATCTACTAAATGGATGGATTTGTGAATTGACGGTAGTACACGGAATCCAAGTTCCGGCTTGTCTCAACTCTAATTGTGCCGACTGCTAAAAAATACTCTCATATTCCCGCTCCAGCGCAGTATCTGCCGACAACTGCAAGGAGCGACCTGCAGATCGTCTGATAAGCGGTGAATATCTCTGTATCAGTCGTATTTAAGATTCAACAGACCCGACGGCGAGCGCCACTTGACACAATTGAGTTGACTACCGCCCAGCACAGCCAGCTGAAAAGCGAGCTGCCAAGCCAATTGCGCATCCAGCAGATATTAGACTCGGACCGCACTTCTCTGATACTCTTCTCGAAAATGCTGTCGTTTTGGTTCCTGCTGTGGGTCTGGCTGAAGTTCGTGGCAGTGGCGTCGGCCCGCTACGACCAAGGCAAGCAGATCCAAGGCATCCTCGTCAACACCGACGGCCCTGGAGCCACTGAGGTTCCTGAACTGATACCTGATGATGGCACTCCTGAGCCGGATCCAGGCCCACCTACGCCGAAATACCTCTAATAAATTGAGGCGCCACTGGTGGCATCTGCATTCACGCATTCAAGCATTAGCACATTGCACACTTGATATTGTTTTTCCAGGGGGCGACATTACGTCATTGGGAGTTTTCCACGGGTTTATTTCTATTTCACATCTTTTTTGCTCTTTCTGAGTTCTTTACTTTTCGGGGTATTTATTTTACATTTTTTGTGTTTTTTCAAGAATCTACGGCTTGTAATTGGGGCGTCATGCAACATGCACGTATAGTACTTCATCATGCATGGAAACTGTTGTTGATCATAAGTACAGTAAATCCGAGTAAAAAGAAATAAATACATCCGTGCCGAAACATATTTAGCTGATCCTTATTGTAACTGTGTGGGTGATATCACACGTTGTCAAATATATATGAATGTTATCTCACAGTCACTTAGTTGCACTCTTGCTCTTACACTTAACAAGGAAATATAATATAAATGATGAATATTGGCGATTCTGTATTTTAGAAGTGACAATGTAATGTTGCTGGAGCGCATCAACTTCACCAGGGAAGCACACAGGTTTGCTCGCTGCCTATATATGTAATGCATAGAGATGATTGAAGTTACACAGCAAATCTACGTGATAAGGATTAGCAACGACTTCTAACGAAGAGCTGATTAATTAAGTATATTATTTGTTTCTGATTACGCTCAAACGAAGAGCATCCCTTCTGAAAACAGTTATGAATTGAAGTCTGTCCACTTATGGTCTCATAGCTAGAAATTTCACGAATAGCATATGCGACGAAAGTAAAAAGATGATTGTGGAAATGTATTCAATTACAAATAGCTTGATTCGTGAATCCAGATTTTTGCAATAGCTATGTGAGAACACTATCCAATATTTTTTAATGATAATTACCCTACAATTTCATGTCACTCTGCTGTCTTCGTAGAAAACAGTGGCATTCTCAGGTGTGTGCGATTCATATTCTCTGCGACTTCAACATTTTAGGAACATTCGCGGCATCCGTTACTCTGTTTATCTTTCATGCTGCTATACAGGCACCAATCAGAATGTGAGATAGGGCTAATTGGCTTTGGTGGACGGTGAAGTAACATATCGCATCAGTTACAATAACCGCACGAACAGGAATTATAACACCACCACTACGGAAACGGAGGCCAGTACCTGCATGTCGATTCACTATACAACGTGCCAGAAAGTTTCACTTGGTTACATCTGATTGACATTAGATATGCGCGGTAATCCACAAAAAGCACAGCGATGCTAGCCTTCCAATAAAGCATATCGAATGCAGTTTGTAAGTGAGGGACACCATACTCCAAGCGGCTACTTTCTGCGCTATCTTGAGTATCACCTCTAATTATGAATTATTCAATGACTCATAAAGGATCAAAAAACCTCATAGAGGGGTAACTATCCCTATGAATACCCATGCTAGTTCCTAGTATACAGTGGCGGCTACGCTCTTACACCTTGTACTCTGTTTGGTTCGGAAAAGAGCGGCTTGAGTGAGTGAGTGGGTTTTTCATATATAAACAGTATTTACCCCTTTTCTAAATTTTAAGATAACATAATTCACCTTATTATGTCCCTATAGAGTACAATTGCAGTAACAGAGTGTCTAACTTAGCAAGGAAGACATTAAAGACTCTGTTCAATTAGTTGACTTAGAACATTCCGTCGTCTACCGGAGCAGGAGAACTGTAGTGCTTAGTGAAAAGCCTCTCCATCTCAACATACTCAACCCTAACATAAAGTGCATAGATTTCCACATTTGCTATTTAAGCTAACAATATATCAGGGGGCCATGTAGTGATTAATCATTTTTGTAAGATTGTCTTATTAATCAGTATATCCAGGATGTCTGACCTTGTCTTGAACAAAATAGTTGAACATGACCTGTTACCGAGGCTGAAATCGCTGAGAAACGAGTTTTGGGATCATCCCGATAAGGTGCAGGAAGGCGTCATTCAATTGAATGTGGTGATGGGTAAATACAAGAACATAGTGGTCCGGGAAGCATATTTGACCATTGAGAGATTGTTATTACACAATTCACAGGAGGTTAACTGCTTTGTTATACTAGGACAATCTGGAATAGGCAAAAGTGTATTTGCTCTGTATCTTCTTATCAAAAGGCTGAGTCAAAAGCTTCCAAACGTCGGAAGCGTGATAGATGGTTTCTTTTCAGCGAGGATGTGATAGAACTTCACAGCCCTAGCTCCCAGATACAAGAAGAGAATATATGGTGTATCCATGATTGGCCCATTGATATGGCGTTGGCAGACGATATCGAAGACTCGTCTATTCCTGGGATTCACATTCAAGTGTCATCTCCAAACGAAGCAAATTATCATTATTTTATGAAATATTGCATGGCAGACTGCTATTACATGAATATACCAGATATACGTGAGGTTATACAAATAGCTCGGCATGGATGGGAGTATAATGAAGACCAGTTAAAGAGGGTGCGGTATGTCTATGAGTTTTTAAATCAGAGTCCGCGCGGAATTCGAGTTTTGACTCAAAAATCAGAGGAGTTCACGGCCACTTGCCGGATCTATGAGAAAAAAATCGATGATATGATCACAAAAATGATCGGAAAGGGCGTCCTTGATTCTAGTCAAGACCCTAATTTTTTAGATGCATCTCACACTGTGTTTGCTATGAGGGTCGACTTGGATGAATATCCCAACGGGATTGGTTCCCGTGCTTTATGTGGTTACATAACACATTACGTCGGTACGCTTGTTTTAAATGCCCTACGGTTTGAGGAGTCTCGCACTATTTCCAAGATTTTCAAGGACATCAGAAAGGTGATGGGCGGCCGGCAATTATGGGGCGATACTTTCCAGAATGCAGCGCATGGCTATCTTCTGAGTCAAGACACTACCGTTGTTCTGTCACCTCAAGAAAGCAATGAGAGAGGAACACTTCAGTTGTCTATACGGAGGGTTGTGAGGTACTTCAAGCTTGATAAGACATTGGAAACCGATTTGGCAAACTGGAACGAAGGGTTATACTTGCCATGGGCACAAAATTTTCCCACTATCGACTCCTTTGGTCTCTATGGAACGGGGGAGAACAGGAAATTGGTGTTTTTCCAAATGACGGTTTCTCCGATTCATAGTTTTGACCGAACCCATTTGAATCCAATATTGGGCATGATACCTGGTTATGATGGTCTAATAATTTTCGTATTTGTCACCTCGGAAGATGTCGAAGGTTATATGCAGTATAGAAACGTGCGTCCAGCCGAGAAGGAGAAGACTCTTCTAGTTTACAGGCTTGTTATCACGGATCACCAAATTGTTCAATCTGGGCTGAAAGGACTCGAAAAGCTTATTGCAAAAGCTCGTCCCGAGTTTGAGGAATGGAGAGATTCCCAAGAGTGGGTATGCCCACAAGGTGATGGAGATCTCCGAAACGAAGACGGTTTACAAGCTGAAGGAGGTGTGAAAAATGCAACAGATCCACACTATAACAGAAATGCGCAATATGTAAACGAAGCACAAGAGAAGATTACTAAAGCCAGCACCAAGTCCAAGAGTCCGAGAGATTCGCTTGACGAGTTCTCAAGAACTGTGAAGCCCAGACTGAGCTAAAATTGGTATTTATTCTTTGCCTGGTCGGCGCATTTGGTCGATGCCTTTGGAGGATTTGATTCTGGTTGGATACTCGACACCGAGTTTTAGCTAAGAAGTTTTAAAGTTTATTTATCCTCTAAAAGTAGTACTAATCCTGTAAAACATGATATATGGACTGCTGTGTTTGAAAATATCAAGGTCTTCAAAGAGTATTAGCGATTATGCGTACTTGCACGCTAGCATCAAACTAAAGGAAATGAGATAACAGTGAATATTGACGACTTCGGATTTTGCGAGTCACTGTGTATCTTCTTAGTGCATCAAGTTCAACTTAAGGAAGTTTAGAGGGTAGCACTGTGCCGATAAATGTGATAGAGCCCATGGCCTTGATGCGTAGAAAACACCTAGTGAGGGTTCAAATAAGGTTCAGCGTTAGTAATTATCAGTCGCTTAAGTTAACGTTTAGTTGGTTATAATACCATAAATTGCCACATTTGAGTGATTTTGCGCTCGCAGTTATAACAACTGAACTGGGCCGTTGACAACATATTATTTGGAAATTTCTCGTAGGGATTTCAAGATGAAGGATCAGAATTTACTACCAAGGCTGAAGTCATTGAGAAAGGAGTTCTGGGATCATCCCGAGAAGGTTGAAGACGTCATTCGACTGAATGTAGCCATGGGTATCTACAAATCTATAGTTGTCCACCAATCGTATTTGGATACTGAAAGGCTCTTAATGAAATGGTCACGGAAGCGCAGAAGCTCTATAATAATAGGTCAACCTGGAATAGGGATGAGCGTGTTTGCGGTGTATGTTCTTATCAAACGGATCAGCCAAAACCGTCCAACAGTATATCGCCCAAACAAAAACCGTTGGTTTCTATTCGACGAAGATGACGTGGTTGAGTTTAGTATCACTAGCACGCATTTGCCATCAGGAGATGTATGGTATCTGCATGATCGTCCCATTGGTAAGCTATTGGCAGATGATATTGAGTTTGATAATATTCCAGGAGTACATATCTTAGTGACATCACCCAAGAGAGAAAACTATTATTATTTCAAGAGATATTG
The DNA here is from genome assembly GCA_030569235.1 of Sugiyamaella qingdaonensis. Lineage (NCBI taxonomy): Eukaryota > Fungi > Ascomycota > Dipodascomycetes > Dipodascales > Trichomonascaceae > Sugiyamaella > Sugiyamaella qingdaonensis. The sequence continues at coordinate 158,690 of JAJMKI010000015.1, forward strand.
TTCAGCGAAAGTGTTCTGTATGGATGTGCCTGATATAGATGAGGTTGCGAGGGTGGCACGGCATGGGTGGGAGTACAACGAGGAGCAGATAAGAAGGGTGCGGTATATCTATAGTTATCTCAACCAAATCCCGCGGGGAATTCAAAAAATAATGATTGACTGTCGGGATTTTTCAGAGGTTTGCAAAAACTACGAAAAGATGATAAACAATAAGATCAAAAAGATGATTGCGAGTGGTATCCTTGAAACTTACCGCAAACAAGATCTTTTGAGCTCATATTGTACGATATTTTCAGTGAGAGCTGACCAAGTTGAAGTCGTTGTCGGTGTTAGTAAAATGCCTTTATATAATTATGTGACCCGCTACATCGGCTGGCACGTTGTTAATAATTTCTACCGGGAGGAACCACACTATATTAAGTCTATCTTTGACAATTTCCGAAGATTCAAACGAAGGCAGATGCTGTGGGATAATACTTTTGAGTATTTGGCTCATGGATATTTCTTGAGCAATGATGTTACCCTTACGCTGTCACCTCGACCAAAGGATAGATACGGGGAGATTAATCTACCTCGTCAGAAGGTCGTTAGATGGTTCGAGTTGGATGCGACGTTAGCCGCCAACTTGAAGAATTGGGACAAGGGATATTACTTGCCTGTGGAAGAAAAGTTTCCGATCATTGACTCGTTTGCACTTTATGGAAATGGAAAAGACAAGCGGTTGGTGTTTTTCCAGATGACGGTTACTGACAACAATCATTTCGACAGGACTCTCTTGGATCCGATATTAGCTATGGTTCCAGAATTTGACGGTGTAATACATTTCGCATTTGTCACGCCGCAAGAAATCAATGGAGAGATTAATACTTTCTACACATCTAAGTCGGAGAAAGAAACTGTCCTTCTGAAATAAAGATTGATCATCACAGATGACGAAATAATCGACTCTGGGTTGAAGGGGTTCGAGAAGATTATTGAGACAGCTCGTCCTAAATTCGAGGCATGGAACGAGTCACAAAACGAATTTCAAAGAACTGTAAAGCCAAGGTTGAATTAAATCAAGTGATATATAGATGATTTTCATCAGTACAACCTATAATCTGCTTTTCCAATAACATTACTTCGCACCACCCAATAACGTATGAGCGATTATCTGATCCTGATCTTATCTGAGCCGCTCTCAGAAACCGGGGTAAATAATTCATTCAAGGGCCCCCGCTCGCTACTCTACTATCGCAGCCTCCCCCGCTCGCAGGTCCATGAAAGCACCACGACGATGAAGCACTCAATAGAGAGCATCCGTGATGCCAAAACAAAGCGACTGGCTTGTGACAGTTGCGAAGTCACGTTCTCCCGGCTCGACCACTTAAAAAGGCACAAGAAGTTTGTCCGTAAGTTACTTGTCATTTTCTGGGCCTTGTTGAAGGACCGGCTGTTTGAAGATCTTGCTAATGTGGTAGATAGCGAGTCTCGAGACCCATTTTTATGTGCCGTGTGCGATAGATCCTTCTCTCGTATGGATGTACTCAGTAGACACCTGAAAAAGCAGCATAGTGTGTCTATGGCAGGGACTGATGTTGTTTCAGAGGAGCTGAAGGCAGAGGACATCGCCAGTTACAACCTGGAAGCGTCCCCCCATGTCACTTCACAGACAACCGACAATATGATGGACAGACTGGAATGCATTTTCCCTACGTTTGAAGATAGTGAGCTGAGTCCAGACGCTGTGCTGAGCAACTCCAATCAAGCGGTATCGCATCTTCTGAACGACGACATCATGACGTGGCTGCTAGGCAATGACTCCGGAGGATTTCGGGACCCGCTCGAAGCACAGGCTGCTCAGAACGGTCCTGACCGTGTCAAGCATGAGCGTCTAAGCCCAGCACTGTTTGCAGATCTTCCCATGAAGCTAAACAACGGTGACCCAGCACTAGCAATCGACGACGGCGACGAGGATTACCAAAACACCTTCCCTCGTGCAAATGACAGCAGTGTCCGCGATTCTGACTCGGGGCTGAGCCCTCGAAAATGCGAGGAGCTGCGACAGGTCATCAACCTGCCTGACGATCCTTTGGTGGACAAGTATTTTAATCCGCTGTTTTTAAGCCATGCAGTCGATATTTATTGGAGCGTCCACAACCGCTGGCCGATTCTACACAAGCCAAGCTTCTCGGTTGACAAGGCGCCTCCACATCTTCTCATCAGCATGGTTACCATATCCATGTACCTGACACAGGATTTAGATGCTATCGAACTTGCGACAAAGATTCACGAGACTTTTCGATATGGGGTCTATATGCTGCCAGATTTTCGCGACCAGACTGCAATTTGGGTTTTTCAGACGCTGTTGCTTGCAGAGATATTTGAAATGATGACAAGCAGCGAAGAGCAGCATGATATGGCCACGCGGTTTTATCAGGTGTTAATAGCATCTATGCGAGTAGGCGGAACCATGGGATCTTACGATGGCGAGGATCGAGAATCATCAACTCTACAGATACTAAGTGAGTCTGAAGCAGAATGGAAGCGGTTCATCAAGCATGAAGCCAAGAAAAGGATAGCCTACTTTGCGTTTGTTCTCGATACCCAGCATTCGGCCTTTTTCAACCAACCGCCGTCTGTGTTTATATCCGACTTGCCAGCTGCTCTGCCCTGCGAAGAGGCTCTCTGGGAGGCTCAGGATGCTGCTAGTTGGGGTAGGATCCGCCAGGGGATAGGCACGAATCCTCTCTTTAGGCCCACAATGAGCTCTTTCCTTCGCCTTGGAAGCTCGCTTCAGCAGCTTTCTCCCTGGAACATGATGATTATTCTTCACGGGTTGGTATCAGTGGGGTGGAACACCCGGTTGCGCGAAAGCGTTATTGTTGAGTCTGGTAGCACCGATATGACGGATGACAGTGTGCGAAAGCAACACAGAAAATGGGTCAATATTATCTCGGAGGCGTATTACGGATGGCTGCGGAGATACAGGATAGCGTTTATTATCAATGGGAAGCTGCCGTTTAACCATCCTTACGTCCAGGGGTGCCTATCGACCTATGAGTTTGCACACGTTATTTTGAATTCAGACATCGAGCATACTCAGTTTTTCATCTCTTTGCTTTCCGGCTCCATATCGTCAAAGTATTCGAAAACCATCAAGTTGAGAGCGGAGAACACCTTTAATTTGTTGCACCAGTGGTCAAGGTCGACCAGTGCCGTTAATGCTATCACGCACTCGCTCGACCTGCTGGATATGTTTTTGTCTATAGACAGAGTCTACGACGTAACTAGGGAAACGGCATTCCATCGTCCTTGGTGCTTATACATTGCTGCTATTACCGTTTACGTGTACCAGTACATGTGCGGCCTTACTAGTGGTTCGGCGAGTCCGATGTCATTGTCTCAATACCTTAACAAGGCTCGTGTCGATATATCGAAGCATGATATATCTAAGAGTGCAGTGGCATCTCCACCCGCATCGTTAGAATACTTTGTTCTTTACAATAGTGCCAACATTGCGACGTGTGAGGCTAACATTGTGCTAGTCGAGGTTATTAAGTTGTTGGAGCCGTGCCAATGGGGAATGATGCAGGGCCGCCTGAAGATGCTAAAGGAACTGTTGCAAAGAGCAGAATAACGAGTCTATTTACGTATGACAATTTTTTTTACGTCAATTTAGCAGGTCAATGCCTTGGACCTTTGTCTATTGTAGATTTCTCTGACGGTCTATAGTATGGTATATGGGATATTCAGTAATGATAGCATATGAATATAATTTCAGTAGAGCTGAAATAGGTATGTGCTGTTTTCCAAATCAGTCTTCAAAATAAGTTAGTGTCTAGATCTTTGCAAAAAATAAAACGTCCACCGTCGTATAGTGTAAATAATTTCAGTCATTGGGACTCGTTTCTTGGAAATCAGAAAATCATGTTGCCTGTGAATATCGTTTCAGTGGTGGATCTGAAATGTTATGAGCCAATGCTGGTTTCCAAATTATTCTTAAAATAGTCTCTCAAGATATTTGAAAAAATATGAAGTATAGCCAGCTGTCGTGTAATAAAATAAATCTGTTCACTGGGGCCGGTTTGTTGGAAATCAGAAATCATACCGCAAATGAATATCATTTCAGTGATCCCGAAGTACTCTGAGTTAAAATTTGCATCGTCAAACGATATCACGACATTCCAATTAAAAAAAGAAAATACAAGCGTTTGTAGAGTAAAATAGTTTGGCTAATTAGATCTCGTTGCTTGGAAATTTGAAAAATCATATTGCATACTGAAATGATTTCAGTGAACCGAAGAGTTTTCAAGTCAAGGTTGGATTTGGAATAATTCTGGAAAGCATATCAGGATATCGACAAATAGGAAATAGAAACGTTTTCTCAAAAATAGAACGATTATAGCTCCCTAAAGCTCGTTTTCGGAATTTAAAAAGTCATGCTGGTTTGAAAATTTTTACCACCCTACCACCCTGCGATTAACGGAAGGTATATCCGAAAATTCATGGATGCGGTAGCAACTAACTTTTGGGAAAGTTTCTCCGATCCTTTACTACTTTGAAGACCTATCTCGGAGCCAATCTACTCATCTACAACGGCGCGAAATACGCAATATTGTCAACCAGCTCCCAAATGAGGCCAAAAAAAATATCCAGCATATAACGCAAAAATATCAGTACTATTAAGGTGTCGTAGTTGCATTTAAATCCATCTGGAAGTCACAATTGGATATCTCTGGCCAGATTGTCCGCTATGGTCAGAGCGCTATTTCGAAACACTGTAACTGGCATGTGCGGCACCGCTAACCATTAAGGTGGTGAACCAGTTTAGCCACACAAGTACTGGCAGCGAAATCATAACAAAGGAAGTCCTCACTTGATAAACTTCATAATTTAAAATAATCAGTGTCCTTCAACGGTTGTACGACGGTTTGAACATTATCGGATCGGATAACAATTTCATGATTAGTTTGTTCTAATTTTTCTAGTTGATCAACGATCTCTCAGTCTTGTGTACCTTAAAGGTTATTGCATGCAAACGACCATCTAGACATGATAACCATTCCTGTCTTTTCGCCTGCGTCTGATCATTCCCGCGTCAGGAGAAGAAAAAAAATCTTTCTATACAAACCTATATAAACCCACGGTAGAGCCCTCTAAACGGTTGTGAGTGAAAAACCAAACATCAAAATAAAAATGTCTAGCAGCAACGACTGGAATCCCGATACTGTCACCGTCGGTGATACAAGTGTTCCCGATTCGTGGAAGGTTTGTGTTATCGATGGAGTATATTTCGGCGGCAACGACTATAGCGGGTGGTTGGGAGCCAGAATCTCGTCTATCTTTGTTATTCTGTTCGTCAGTACTGCTTTCACTCTGTTTCCTGTGGTTGCAAAGGAGATGAAGAGTCTGAGGATTCCCGAATACGTCTATCTGTTTGCTCGTAACTTCGGTACCGGTGTCATTGTTGCGACTGCTTTCGTTCATTTGATGGACCCGGCATATGGAGAGATCGGACCCAACACTTGTGTTGGTATGTCTGGCAACTGGGTGGTGTACTCGTGGCCACCAGCCATTATTCTTGTCACTGTCATGCTCATTTTCGTGCTCGACCTCGTCAGTGATGTGTATGTCCAGAAGACATTCGGCATTCACCATGACCATGGTGCCGACACCATTCAAAATGCTATTGTCGACAGAGAGTCTTCTCCCCACGTTCATAACAGTGATCCTGAGAGCAGCCCGGCGCGAGGTCAGGAGAAGGATTCTGAGCTATATCAAACTGAGTCTATCAATATTGAGGGTGACTTTGAGTCGCAGATTTCTGCGTTCTTGATTTTGGAATTCGGTGTCATCTTTCACTCGGTCATGATTGGATTGAACTTGGGCGCAGTTGGTGATGAGTTCAAGACTCTCTATCCAGTTCTTGTGTTCCACCAGAGCTTCGAGGGTCTCGGTATCGGGTCTCGTCTTTCGGCTATTCCATTTCCCCAGGGAAAAGTTTGGTGGAAATATGCTCTGTGTATTGCATATGGTCTTACCACCCCTATTTGCGTTGCCATTGGTCTAGGTATTAGAACCACTTACGATAGCAACTCGTTCAACGCCAACATTATTTCTGGTGTCTTGGACTCCATTTCTGCGGGAATTTTGATTTACACTGGTCTGGTCGAACTGTTGGCCCGTGATTACATTTTCAACCCGAACCGTACCACTGAGATGAAGAAATTGATGTTCTGCATTGTCTGTATCTTTACGGGAGCTGGCATCATGGCTTTGCTGGGAAAATGGGCCTGAAAGAGTGGTTCGTTTATCATGCTAGGTGGTGATAGAACTAGAAAAAAAGAATAATACATAATAAGAGTGAGTACATAATAAGAGTGAGTACATATTAATAGGTGTGTTGTATGAAAGACAAAAAAAACGTTTTTATTCCCGTAATTTATCGTACAATAAAACCGCGTCTAGCAGTGCTTGTGCGCCATCCCAGCATTGCTCCTGAGTACTGAACTCGTCGGGGTGGTGCGATACACCCTTCAAAGAAGGTATAAAGATCATGGCAGTGGGAACAATGCTTCCAGTTGAGGCGCTATCATGTCCTGCCGAACTGTATAACTCTAAGGTTGGAATACTATCAACATTCTGTCCACATGCGTCCCTAACACATTGTAGACATTGTTCGTCAAACTTTACCGCTCTATGACTCCATATTTCCTTCATCGAGTAGCTGAACAGTGGGTTTCCAACAACAGTTGCATTCAACGTGTCGGTGATTTCCAAAATCATATCGTCGAGAATTTCGTCACTGATAGCTCTGATATCTATGGTGAAATTGACAGAACCCAGAATCGTGTTTGGGGACACAGTTTTGGGCACAATCCGCCCAACAGTTCCCACCCCTCCCTTCTTTTCAGCCACCTCTTTGACTTTCAAAACTACTGTGGCAGTTGCAACCATGGCATCTGCTCGACCCGCCATTATTTTTGATCCAGCATGTCCTTCTTGGCCGGTGATTTCTACCTCGTACCACCTCATTGCCTGAACCCCACTAACAATTCCTAGACCCCTATCGGGTTTTTGCAGTGAAATCAGGTGATTCTCCAGCTTGACACCCTGCTCAATATGTAGCTCAAAGTGTGCCGCTAATGGTGTCGATTTGTAGCTTGCTGCGGTGGACCCAAGATAACCTATCCGCTCCAGTTCGTCTTTACAAACCGCTCCATTTATGTCTGTAAGAGACCATGCTTCCGCTATGTCTAACGCACCACACCAGACCATAGATCCCAGACACATCTTTGCAAACCTGGCTCCCTCCTCATTCGTCCAATTGATTGCACATAGTGGACCTTTCGGTTTGTAACCGCTTGACTTCACTGCCCGCAAGATATTCAGGGCAGAACTCACTCCAAGGATTCCATCAAAACGTCCACCACGTGGCTGAGTATCTAAATGACTACCGAATCCCACAGGCAGCAGTGCCGGGTTCTCACAATCTTTGTAAACTGCAAAAATATTGCCAATCTCGTCAATTGTAACTTCGCATCCTAACTTTTTGACTTCGGCTATGAACCAGTCCCTTGCGGATTTATCCTCGTCGCTGAGTGTAAGTCTACACATTCCCCGCTCGGTGCCTTCAATATGTCCCCATTGTGGATTCGTATCGTTGATGTCCAACCATAACCGGTCAGCATCTATTTGCGGAGTCACCATTGAGGACGATAATTGAGAAAGTTAAGCTTCTAAAATTCCTCTGAGTCAAGAACTTACTAATCTGACTCGGGACTATAAGATGCTCACAGAATCGAGCTCCACCTCATTCAGTCTGTCGTGACTCAGGCTTGCCAAGACTTCCAATCGTGCAGGGAGGCTGTATTGTGTGGGTACTCGGGTCCCATGGTGGAATTTTCCTTATGTCAGCGGGAGTTCTGCAAGTGCAGATTGCCGTTTCGGCTCTATCGCCCTATCTTATCAGTCCCTTTACGGAGTTGGCCGCGGCAGATCTCACCGGTTAGTGTGATAGGCTAACATTTATACCGGCTATTAGCTCTTTTTAACTCCATACAGAGGCCTTATTTTTTATCATTTTTTGGGATATTTTATCGAAATCAGATTTTGACTGAATCTTTTAGTTGATATCATCGCTGTAGAAATGGCCCTTTACGACACCGTCATCAAGAACGGAATTATCTGCACTGCTTCAGATACGTACCCCGCCGACATCGCAATAAAAGATGGAAAAATCGCCTTGGTAGGATCAATTGACCCTGAGCTTGCAGAGGAAGTGATTGATGCTGAAGGAGGATATGTAACGCCTGGAGGAGTAGACTCCCATGTGCACATTGCAGAGCCTTCGAAATTGTTTGGTGAGCTTGCAGACGACTGTGTTACTGGGAGTCGAAGTGCTGCTGCTGGAGGTACTACAACTATAATCACGTTCGTGACGCAGAACAAAAAAGATGATGGGCAAACTCCACTGACTTCTGCTGCTAAGTACTTCCTAGATAATTCTGGTACTGACATGCTGTGCGACTTCGGACTGCATATGATAGTGACGCGAGCGGACAGAGAAATCTTGGATCAGGAGTTTCCTAAGCTTATTGACGAGTATGGAATCACGTCTATTAAAATGTATATGACGTATCCTGCTATGCAATTGAGAGACGGTGAGCTCATGACTGCAATGTATATGGCTCGAAAGCACGGAATCACAACGATGCTCCATGCAGAAAACGGCGAAATGATTGAATGGATGGTGTCCGAGCTTGAGTCTCAAGGAAAGGTAGATCCATATTACCATGCTGTGTCAAGGCCTTCTAAATACGAAGGAGAAGCGACCAATCGTGCCATTGTCATTTCAGAGGCAATGGATAATCCTGTGCTTTTTGTCCATGTATCTGCTCCAGAAGCTGTGAACTGCATTCGTGAAGCGCAAACTAGAGGTGTACCGATATTTGCAGAAACCTGTCCTCAATATCTGTTCCTGACTGCCGATGATCTCAGATGTGTGCATAGCCATGATCCGTTCGAAGGTGCAAAGTTCTTGTGTAGTCCGCCTCCCAGGCACACTGAGGAAGATAAAGAAGCTATCTGGCAAGGATGTCGAAATGGAACGTTTACAGTCATGTCATCGGATCATTGCCCTACCATGTACTCGGGAGAAGACGGTAAACGAATTGCTTTTAAGCACGGACACAAGGGTGAGTTTCGTTGGATTCCAAATGGATGCCCTGGACTTGAGACTCGACTTTCTCTGCAATGGAGTTACGGAGTTATGAACAAGAAACTTTCTGCACAGAAGTTCGTTGAGATTAATTCAACCAATCCTGCAAAGCTTTACGGTCTATATCCAACGAAGGGATCGATTCTTGCAGGGGTCTCGGACGCAGATCTTGTCGTATGGTATCCGGAAGCGAACTATACAGGGCACCGAACGATCAAAAACGACAATTTGTTTCATAATGTTGACTACACTCCGTTTGAAAACTATAATATCCAGAATTGGCCCCGATACACGTTGTTGCGAGGACAGGTCGTTTTCAAGGAAGGGCAGATTCAGAAGAGTAAGATAGGTGTGGGCAAATATCTAAAGCGAGACAAAAGCTCATTAGCCATTCCTCAAGGAACATGGCTGTCCGAATGGCGACCAGACTACATTTCTGCCACTAGTAATGGAATTAAGAAGTAAATAGTAAATTTGTCAGACATTATCTCAAATTCAACCTAATATAATATCTGGATTATAACTGATTTTCATCTGAATTTCATCCCGCAATATTCTCTACTGTGTTGAGGCCTCCGATATCTCAGAATTACTACTTACGGCTAGTGCAGCTAGATAGGCAGACCATATGTACGGTAACAGCCGACGCCGATTTCCGTTAGAAATTATACAGTCTATAAAATGCTATAAGAGGACATCGAAAATGGATCTGCTTTATTATAATTGATTTTTATTATGACTACGAGTGTTAGCCAACAACAAGTCGAAGAACGGCTTACTATTCGCTTGCATAACGGGCAAGAACTCGAGATTAAGTCCAATACGTCCAGAGACGGAGATGAAATTCCTATCATTGATGTTTCACCGATGTTTGGAACAAATTCTGATGCTAAGCTAGAGATGGCAGAAAAAGTAAGAGAAGCTTGTCATAGGATCGGATTTTTCTACGCGGTGAACCACGGAATCGATCCAAAATTCGCCGAAGCCACTTTTGAACAAGCTAAGCGGTTCTTCAAACTTCCCTTAGAAAAAAAGCTGGAAGTTGACACAGCCTTGGTACCAAATGAGTACGTTGGATATCACCGAATGGAGTCTATTCAGCGAGGAGGTGTCACCAAAGGTGATCTTAGCGAGGCATTTAATTGGGCTTACGATGCAAAATACGACAAGGATGCCATTGACAAAGACGAGAAGGGAATAAGCATTTGGCCATCAAATCTACCAGGTTTCAAAGATAGTTTATATGAGTACCATACCGAATTACTGACATTTGCAAGACAGCTCACAAGAGTCTTTGCAATGGCGCTTCACATGCCAGAAAACTATTTTGACGAATATATTAGGCGACCCGAGGCAGGAATGAGAATCCTTCACTACCCTCAACAGGATGTTTCTATTAGTGAACAGAATGGAATTGGAGCACACACTGACTTCGAATGTTTCACATTGGTAACTCAAGACGATTGCGGTGGACTGGAAGTTCTGAGCAAGTCTGGAGAATGGATAAAAGCCAAGCCTGTTCCCGGGAGTTTTGTGGTCAACATTAGTGATTGCTTTATGAGGCAAACAAATGACTATTTTGTTTCGACAGTGCATCGGGTAATAAATAAAAGTGGCAGGGAAAGATACTCTTGCCCTTTTTTCTTTGGTTGCAACCGAGACATGCCATTGGAACCTGTTCCATCGTGCATTTCTGACGACATGCCTATGAAATATCCAGTCATGACCAGCGGTGAATATTATAAGTTTCGAGCAAATACTGCAAAGGATGCAGGCTTGGGATATTAATACTATCACTTAGCTATATTTGGCACTAGTTCTTAAATTAATACGTAATAATATCCGCTACCAAGATGGTTCCTGGCAGTTATTCAACCCATTAGTTTATCGAAGGGCTGGCAGTCTTTCATTTTCCTTATTCAGTTCTGACTATTCCTGAAAACTCTTCTAAAACCCTGCTACACTGTTTTCCACATTTGGCAGCTTGGGATTCATAGCGGCTGTCTATATATATTTCGCAGCATTTTCCAATTTTGATGATCTCTCTATTAGCAGCTCTCTGTACTTCCGTAGGGTGTAGCATCTATTAAACGCAAAATACCTCGAATTCAAGCGCAATTGATTTAGATAAGAGATTGTAACATCTCATGATTTTGAGTTTATCTAGCATCGTATACTTGTCTGCCCCTACTAGTGGCTAAACGTAAACGTACCGCTATAACGTTGAATTTACCCAGAAAGTGTCTTGTCCCTTGTCCCATCTTATTTTTGCTTTTGAAGTTCGACTTTAAAAATAAAGTTATTTTGCAAACGAAAGCCGAGAAGTCTCCCACCAATTGAATGAGTTTTATCGGATATGTTACGTTTTAGATGAAGGCGGTTTAGCCTGGCACACTATTTTTTGTGGGCTATTTTATTCGGTTGACAAATAGGTACATATGCACCATCAAAAGTCTGATACTTTTCCTACATACTTGCGATATGAAGGTTCTCTGTTGAATCAGACACTAGGTAGTCGCCATTCTGTGGGCCATTTATTTCTTGGTTTCGCAATGTGTGACGTTGTTCGTTTCAAGTAGGTCCCGTATCCTTTAGGGCCGATTAGTTTACCTTCCTTCCAGATGACTCGACCACGGACAATGCTGTATCTGGGCCAATTATTGAAAGTTTTCCCTTCATATGGTGAGTAGTCAACATTATGATGAAGCATATCATTATTCAGCGTGAATGGTGTCATTTTCCCGAATGGATACCAAATACAAAGATCAGCGTCTGACACTCCTGGGAGAATTGTTCCCTTCCGTGGGTACATACCGTACATCTTTGCAGGATTGGTGCACATGAGCTCCACAAATCGCTGAATTGTAATCCTTCCTTTCATAACGCCAAAGTTGAACAAAAGAGGCATTCTTGTCTCGAGGCCTGGTGTTCCGTTAGGGATGTACCTAAAACTTCCTTTTCTATTCTCGGTCAGCGCAATTTTCTTTCCATTGGCTTCGTCGTTATATTTCCTTGGAGCGTGGTCAGACGACAATATGGTAAACGTTCCATTTGCCAGGCCTTGCCAAATCTTGTCAAGGTCCTCAGATGAATCACGAGGTGGAGGACTACATACACATTTGGCGCCTGAAAATGAATCCCTGGAACTACCATACAAATCATCCTTCGTAAGGAATAAATATTGTGGACAGGTTTCACCAAATACAGCAAGGCCCCGACAATATGCTCTTCTCACAGCTTCCACTGCATCAGGAGCCGACATATGAACAAATAGCACTGGCGTATCCATAATCTCAGAAAGCGCTATTGCTCGACTCGTTGCTTCAGACTCCATGATTGCTGGTCTCGAAATTGCATGATAATAAGGCTCAATTTTTCCCTCGTTTTCAAGCATTTTTACCATCCAATTTATCATGTCACCGTTCTCTGCGTGTAGTAGGACAGTGATACCGTACTTCCGGCACATCATCATCGCGTCCATAAGTTCATTATCTCGCAGCATCATTGACGGATATGTCATGAACATCTTCACGCTGGTCACACCATATTCTTTAACCAAGATAGGAAATTCGTTGTCGAGCATCACTTTATCTGGTCTGGTGACAATCATATGTGTCGCGTAGTCACAGTAAGTGCAATTTTCAGCCTGAGCAATGTAGTTTTTGAAAGTACTAATAAGAGAGGGATCCTCTTGATCCCGTGCCTGAGCGGCAAATGATATTATAGTTGTTGTTCCTCCACATACAGCACTCCGTGTTCCGGATTCGAAAGAATCAGCAGTCACTCCTCCTAGCGACTGCTTTTGCGAGACATGCACATGTCCATCCACACCTCCAGGGGTTATATATGCACCTTCAGCATCAACGACCACTTTTCCCAGTTCCTCTGATATGTTGGAGGTCAATATTGCGATTTTTCCATCCTCAGATTAGAAATTCAATTGGGTCTAGATTTTTATCTTACTTTTATTCCAATATCATACTGGGCAGCATCGCTGGCTGTGCAAACAATTCCATTCTAATTAATATCAATTGATGCTAATTACTCACCTTAATGATAAGGTCCAATTCAGCCATGTTGCTCAATTGAGTCTCAGAGAACTCAAATTTTCTAGAGGTGTGTTTTTATATAGTTCTGAGCCATGGAACGACACACCAGTAGAGTGACCGGCTATTTTTTATGCGGGCTGCGATATCGTTATCGACGTACGTTATCGGGTAATTCCGCATTAGGAAATTATCGTTTCCTTCCAGTTAACTCTGAAATAGTGAAAGAGTTGCCACAATAGGATTTGAGACGAAGAGAGTTTCTTTAAAGATAATAAAAATTGGAATTCGAGCTGTAAGATGGAATCAGCTTCGATCACTCGAAGTGGTTTTCATAGATATCCTTCATCTACTACGAAATTCTCAAAAAATGACGAGCTGATACTAATGTGGTCTGCCGATATCTCGCAGACATCTTTAAGTGTTCTATAGAAATAGCGGGGTAGTCATCTTAATTTGAATCATTGTCTAGAAAAAATGTAGAATTGATAGGCGAATGTTATTCTGTAGCCGGAGAACAGCGCTCAAGATACGGGGAAAGCCGCCCTGCTGCGGGGACCCCACCATGTTTATATATATAGACCTGTGACCAAGACAAATGCTTGCGTAATAATATAAATTCATTTTATGAAACAATATGATTGATGTTACTGATCCTAGTATTTTACGTTTAGAGAATGGGACTGTGATATCTGTAAACCTCAATCCCCTTGGGTCTGAGGAACCAGAGTTTGCAACGCTTCCTGTCATTGATCTCACTCCTATGTTCAGCGATAAATTGGAGGATCGACAATTTGTTGCGGACCAAGTCCGCGATGCCTGCTCAAAAATAGGGTTTTTTCTGATTAAGAATCATGGCATTTCAGATGAAAATGTCAGTATGGCATTTGCAGAAGCGAAAAGGTTTTTCAATTTGCCAGAGGAAGAGAAGATGAAAGTCGCCACGACTTTGCTTCCTCCTGATCAATTTCAAGGATATCATCCCATGTTTATGTATAACAGAAACAAGAGGGCGAAGCGTGATATGTTCGAGGCCTTTAACTTCACATACGAGCGAGAATACGACCCGTTGTCACCTCCAGAAACGGATCATGAGTTTGGAATCAACATTTGGCCCGAAGAAGACAGACTGCCTGGATTTAAAGAAAACCTTTTTCGATATCATTCAGAAATGCTGACACTTGCGAGGCGTATCGGTCGCGTTATAGCGCTAGCATTGGATATGAATGAAGACTATTTTGATAAAGAATTGATCTATCCAGCAGCATCTGTGAGGATTCTTCACTATCCAGTTCAAGATGTAGGTGAGGAGGAACAGAACGGCATAGGGGCTCATACCGACCAGGAATGCTTCACTATCGTTAATCAGGACATGACTGGAGGACTACAACTACTCACCAAGGATTCTCGCTGGATTCGTGTGAGGCCTATCGAGGGCACGTTTGTCGTCAATGTTGCTGACTGTTTGATGCGTATGACGAACGGAAGGTTTGTTTCAACGGTGCATAGAGTGGTGAATACAAGCTCTCAAGAAAGATATTCTGTCCCTTTTTTCTTCGGTGTGAACAGAAGTTCTATACTGCGACCCATCCCTAGCTGTTTCAGTGATGACAATCCTTCCAAATATCCAGTCACAACATGTGGTGATTATTTGAAGTGGAGAGCGGCGATGTCCAAGTCTGGTGGGAAATATATTCCATTGAAGACGATCGAATAGTGTTCTTCCCCACAAGTTCTAGTTCAGCTTTATTATTGTGTCTATACTTAAATCAAAGTTCTGAAGATTCATATTGTTCAGTGGTATGATTTCATACCGTCCTTGGTGGCTCGATGACGCCCTTTTGAGCCTGAATAGCTCCATACAATTCTGGCCGTCTATGTCGACCAAAATCAAAAATTCGCTTGCGGGTCCCAACAGTATCATCAAGGTCAATCTCAGCCACTACCAGCTCGTCCTCCCATGTCTTAGCTACTGCGATCAATTCACCCATCGGACTGTAGATTCCAGATTCACCAAACAGGCCGTACTTGCCGTCATCATACCCGCTTCGTGCGCTGCCAATAGAGAATGTGCAGTTTGCATATGAGTTGTATTTCATGGAAAGATGGTGGTGAAGGATCGACAACCTTTCAACCTCACTAGGGTCTGAAATATTAACTCCATCAAGACCTGGAGATGTATTGGGCGTGTTGTATCCAACAAGAACGAGCTCTACTCCCTGTAGCCCATAGCAGCGCCAAGGCTCTGGCCACCTACGGTCATTGCATATCATCATTCCTAAAATAGGCTCACCATGGTCTCGAGTATTTTCAATTCCAGAGTCAGGAAATCTGAATGCGGGATAGCCAAGGTTTCCCTCAAGGAAGTAGCGCTTTTCCAGGTGCTGAACTGACAACCCTTCTACAGGTGCCTTGTCACCTGGCAAATGCGTCTTCCTGTACTTACCGATGAGCGACCCATCTCTTCCGACGGTAATAGCAGTATTGTAATGTTCACCGTCTTCTGTAAGCTCTGCAAACCCAACGCTAATGGCAATTTGGTATTGTTTGGCGAGATCAAATAATGGTTTCAAAGTAGGCTCATTTCTGATATCTCCCTTCTCAAACCATGCATTTAATTCGGGCCCTGCCGAATAAAGATGGCGAGCGAAAAATGTACTAAAAGCGAGCTCGGGATAGTTTACAAGAATGACACTTTGCTCTTTCGCTTCTTCAAGGAGTTTAATCATACGGGAAACTACCTCCGACTTCGGCGTATCAACATTGATAGCACCAATCTGGGCAGCAGCAACTTTCATTAAACGTACCATTTCAGAGCGTTGGTTCAGACAGAAGAGGTTTTATACCCAAAGTATCGTCTTAATATAATAAGAAATCTAGCCGGTTAGTTTATGATATCGGTAAAATGCAGTCGGCCTATCAGATAAGGGTAGTGGAGTTCCTAATAGGGTACTTTCAGGGGTAATGTCAATTCAAATTTCATAGCAATACTTCCTAACAACAAAAACGGTGAAATTCATCAGAATGGAGAACTTCCTACTCATTGTGATCACCAGTAAGGGTTTTTATATCTCTTGATTGCATTCGGATTACATTTCTGAGTGAGTATTGATTTTCTAATATTGCAAGTTAACCGCTCGGGTACGAATCAAAGGAACTTAATCTGTGAAAGAAACGTCTTTTCAAACGTAGATACGCAGCTGATTCATATTTTGCACCTAAGTTACACAGGTAAGCGGTAGTTGAGAGTTGCAGCATAGTCATAATTAATGAGACGTAAAATTCTGGATTCTTTACTTCGGTATTGGTCTCGTTGGTAACTCACAATCAGTGTCTTACGCTTGTACATGTCACATAACGCGCATATAGATCTGAATACCGAATGCTGGGACATCAAAGCAACACACTCTCAGGTGAAAACAATAGTCGAACACAGGAGCTAAAATAAGCACCCTCGTAAAGTAATGGATTGGTCGTAAGTAACACGACTTAATAATTGTTCGCTGATGGTCGCTTGAGTCCCAGCTGCGAGGGTTGTGCCGCGGCCACTATGCATTAGTACCGGTGATAGGCAGATAAAACACGATGCAGCTTATCATTATACGCCTGCCCCCATCAGATATCAGCAAAGGTCCAATTCATTTTTGAGGTAATAATAGTCATTTCATAACAATCTAGAACGAAGGCTAATTTGAAACTTTGACTATGGCGATTTTAATTATCAACCCAAATTCGACGGAGTCTATGACAGATGGCATTAAGGCTGTAGTGAGGTCCGCACCTGGAACAGAATTCGTCTACTTCACATGTCCGAAAGAAGGTCCTCCCGAAATCATATCGACGGAAACAGGATTGAAATCTGCGGAAGTGTGCTTAAAGGCGCTGCTGCCTGAAGTTGGCAAGTACGATGCATTCCTGGTAGCATGCTTCTCAGACCATCCACTTATTTATGCACTAAGGGAACACACTACCAAACCTGTATTGGGAATATTTCAGGCGGGTATACTAAGGTTTTTATCTCTTGGAGTACAGAAATTTGCTATTGTTTCAACAGAAAACGAGTTACTAGGGACAATGGATGGTGGGGTCTGCAAGTTTTTTGGTGGAACGTCCGACAAATACGTTGGAACGTTTTCTTCAGGCGTCGGAGTGCTCGAGCTACACGACAAACCAATTGAGTATGTATATGAGAAACTGGCCGAAGCTGCCGTGACAGCTGTAGAAAGTGGCGCTAGCGCAATATTGTTAGGATGTGCGGGAATGGCTGGCATGGATATTGCTATTCGAAAAGCTGTAGGTGATGATATAAAGATTATTGACGGTGTGGCAGCTGGCAGTGAAATTCTGGGAGAACTTGTGCGAAACGGTTACTAAGATAACATTGGCGCAAAACCAAGTAATAAAGTTTGATGATAAATAAAATAGGGTGCGCCCGCCATGTGGAAGTTCTTATCAGATTCTCTCCGCGGGTCAGAAGGTATTTCAAAATGGAACTCATATTCACATTTCGAACGATACACAAAAACGCAAGGAATATCAGAATATGATTCGTGGGGTAATAAATTATAATGCATTAAGCGATGACCATCGCGGGAGGAATTTTATCATTCTGGAATTCGAATGACATATTATCAACCACGGTTTGTTTGACCTCCGGCGTCAGGTCAAACTTATCAAAGCCAGATACGTAGAAGTTGTCAAGGATTACCTGAGCCAACCTCATTTTATCAAACACAGCTGCCCTTGTGCGTAGTAGCCATCTGTATTGGTCACACAACCTTTTCATCTCCAGAAACTCATCAGACGACCTTGATGTGACCATTAGCAACATAAAAAACTGAGAAGCTGTTGCAAAATTCAGCCTGGACCATGAGAACCAGAAGCATTCAAAGTGGATTGGCTTGAGTTTCCCAACAAACTCAAGAATAGCTTCAGCACAGCGTACAGCTGCTGCTCGCACCGCCAACTCAGACTCGCTATATGGCAGCGAACTCGAAGTCACGAACCCAGTCGCTCTAAGTAGTGCTCTATATAATAAAGCACTAGCCGTCAAGTAAGCTAAATGGAGTGATCCATTTGCGTTGAGCTGGCGATCCTCTATGCTATCAATATCAAGGCATGTAGGAAGTTCTTTCTTCCAGTCTGCCAGTTTCATTCTCAACGGCTTTGTTAACTCCAACATCTGGTCAAGTCCCTTCCTCTCTCTAGCGCTTCTGACGGAAAAAAGATTCTTTGACATTTCGTCCACGATTATGGTCAGCCTAGCAATTTGGCAGAAATTCTTTGGCCCATAGAAATCTGAATTTACGGTCGGGTCTGGGAAGAGCAGGTAATCATCTTCAGAGATCATGGAAACATCCCATCCTGAGTCATGAATCAGACTCGGACGACCATACGAGACGCTGAACCACTTTTCTTGGATGAAAAGCGTCCACCATAAGCGCCGTCGTAATCGTCTTTCCCACGAAGGAAGAGACCATGTTTCACAATCGACGTTTAAACCGAGCATTTGACCCAACGATACAGAGCTTGACAACAGGACCCACAGCAAAGATGGATCCATTGCTGTCGGGTCCAAAGGGCGACGCTGAGTGAGAAGCAAACTAGCTTGTATACACGCATATCTTGCTTCATGGACTTCTTCCGAAATTGATCTCCAGGCAAGGTCGTAGAGGAGGCTGCTAGAAGGTTGTGGATGAAGTGAAAGCTCAGTATCAAAGTTCCACCAGTCGATTGCTATCGCTAGGATTGAAGCAAGCAATCCTAACTCCAATTTCTTCAAGTCCTGCTGAACAGAAGTGTAGAATCTCCCTCTAGAGAATACGGGGAAAAATGGATTGACATAGCGGAAAAAGAGGTATAAAAGCCTTGGACCGTATTTACCAACCACTCTGTATATTTCTTCTCTTTTCTTCGTATGTCGCTCCAGAGCAGCACTATCGGGACTATGAGGAATGATATTCACAAGGACGGGAAATGGTTCCACAGCCATAGTTCTTGTGTGTAGTCGGACAGATTTCATCTCGTTGTTGCTGTCTCTACTATGATGGGACAATAAATGAGTGTCAAGAAATGCGCTCTCTCCCAGAACTTGAGTGCGTAACGAGGCTATATCTAGCGATGTTTTGTCAGCTTCGAGATGTGGATTTGGCATGACCGGACTCATTATGGATATTGGAGTCGTTGGTGCTGTTGTCGAATCATCATATCCTGGCTGCATGTCTGGACTGTCATTTATGAATCCAAATATCTGCTGCCAACCATCTTCCGACACAGGTCCTGCGTTTGGATCAAGAAAATCAGAGAGCATAAAAGGCGTCCCACCAGATTGACTACAAAGATCCATCTTTGCATCATATTCCGGCTTCGTAGCTGTCCTAGGAACATCTCCAAAGCTCCCTGAACGGCGTTGAATTTGGGGTACAACAGCTGTAGAACTGTCTAAAGACGCTCTATGCTGCTTTGTCGTCCCCGGTTCTAAAGCCATTAAATAATTACCGTCACCAATAGCCACTTCCCCAGTATTTTCCACTATCACTGGATACTGATCAAGTTGCTCAGGGAACTCAGTTAGGACGTGCGATTGATAAACTTCAAGCTGGGCTGATTTTATATGGGATGTAGTTCTCGCCGAGACGCGACTCCTGCTAGCTGGATTCACATTGAAGGTGCAATCGCGACCATGTCTAACGCACAGTTTGCATGGCGGTGCTGTATCAATTAGGCAACAGGCTTGTCTCTTGCGACAATAATCACACGGCCGCTCTTTTCTTGACCTGTACTTCCGCCCTTCCGTGGGTATTCTGACCTCTGCAGGCATCTTGAAGTGTTATATGTGGCTGGGAGTGAACACAGCTCAGTTCCGTATACTGGAAGATTCCAATAATCGTGGTCTTGTTATCTATATGATCCCAACGATAGATAAAGCTGGGAGGGTCTGATCTATAGTTTGTGAATCCTGCTTCCAGTAGGATGTCAGGAAGCTAAGTAAAGGTTAAGAACAATTGAAATGACAGACTAATCAACGCTTGCATGACATTACAAATGCCAAAATTGAGTCAAATGATAAGGTGAAGCTCCCTTTTCTGACGTTATCGCCAGCAAGTATCACTCGTTCGGTGCTGTTAGCAGTACGATAGCAAAATTACCTTCGACTAAATGTGTATTTGCTTTTTAATGATACATGGATCTACCATAGTTCCTAATCGGGACGTCGGTTACACGCTTAACTTGCGTGGCGTTAGGCCAATCTCCAATCAGAGTTGCCGACAAGGTCCCAGAAACAGCCTAATTAGGCTGCCAAAGGACAGTCATTGCTTATCGTAAGGGAGTTCGGAGTTTGTCCGAAAACTTTCGGAGAACAGCGCGCCTAGACAGTGAGACATGGAGATATACTCAGTTTAAAATATAGGACAAGATCGAGACGAGAGATAAGAGATTTATAATAGTGCGAGATGAGGAGCTTGAATATCCACATACTATTACCCATGTGATTATCTGACGCTATATTCAGAGACGCCCCCGCTTATTAAAATGCTGCTCCTTAGAATTCGTAGCCGCCGAATTTTCGACAAACGAGTTCAAACAAAGTCTTCTTTGGACAATTCCGAGAAGGAATATTTTTCATTATGCGCAATCATCTTCAAACTTAAAGAATGGGACTGTCCCGAAATGGCTACTTAGTGGTTCACGATTGTTTTCAGATTGTAGCAGTTCAATTCACCGTGGCCATTAACGTTTCCAGGAATAATCACAAAACAATTTTCTTTTTTAACATCATGATTGTGGACATATTTTTCCAGAACAGTTTCAATTCAATTAAAAGACGATGAATAAATTTCGGTAACATCATTTGAATATAATATTTGAAGCAGCGCGTTAGAAATGGAAGATTTTGTGAAGTCTACTACTATTCGTCATATGAATTACCTAAAATGGGTTTATTCAGCCGTGCGGAGCCTGACAACGCGAAAGCATTCAGGCTAATAAGTGATTCAAATAAGTTATCGATAGAATATGAAATTGAGAAATATAATTCTGCACTATATACCGGCTAAAGTAGTGTCTCTTTTCTCACCAGTGATCTACGAAATATTTTGAATATGTGGTTGTCAAAAGGGTTTGAATGAGTCGAGAATTAATATTACATTTTAAACCAAATAGATCTCGCATCAACACTGTATTTCCGAGAATTGAAAGCTCCAGTATTAACCCCTGATAAAAATATTTGAAAAGTGAAATGGGCTAATTTAGACTGAATCAACAAAGTAGAATGGTGCCACACAGGCATAAAGATATCGTGAACACGACAGCAGGTACTTCCAAGTTATTAGAAAGATTCTTTGATCCACTGTCTGCACTGCGAGTGGTTACAGCTCCGCTGGTACTGGTTGACTGAACACTCCTAGAAGCGACGTTAGACGTTAGCGCATCTGCTGTAATTAAAGCAGATGCCGATACTGGACTGGAAAGACTCTCAACAATATCTGAAGACAACGAGAATTCATTTGTGATCGAGTAGAGTTCGGCAGATATATCAAAGGAAGAGAATGAATAGAAGTCAGAGTTGGTTTCTGGAGGAAATCCCGAAATATCAGACAGCGCCTCATTGGTTGATGTTTCAACGGTGGAAACGGCAGTCAACACTTTTGATAAGGAAGACACACTGAGGACTGTAGCCAGCTGTGTCGAACTATAATTGGGTGCTTGACTTGCACCGGGAATAGTTGAGGTGATTGCTGCTATATCCTGCGAAGTGACATTGAAATGAGTGTTGGCTAACGAAACCTCATAATTATCAAGGTCATAAACAATATAGGCGCTCCTAAGAAAACTATCACCAAGAACCACGTAGTCTTGGCCGCGTAGCCCAATATCACACGCTGCTTCGCCCGAGTCCAAAGTAAAGGCGCTCCCATCTTGATTTGTTAGAGGTTTAATGATTTCGGTCAAAGGGACTGTAACGGTCGCACCGCTGAAGCTATACTCCAGGCTAATATTCTCCTGAGCAACGGAATCACAAGAGACCATGTATACGCCGTCGTAATAACGTGCGCCTAATGCATCGCTTACAGCGACAAAGGCATTCTCAGGCAAGAAAGTCAGGGAAGTTCCCGAGTCTAGGATCGCTGCAACGTTTGCATCAAAAACAGTTTGGATAGAGGAGCCACTGCCAAGCGATAAGCCGCTCAATACAACTGTCATTCGGTCGGGCACGGTAAGACCAGGCGGATCTTGCGACGGATCTACAATCAGGGGTACCGTTTGCAATGTCCCGTCATATTTGGAGCTATCGACCCCACCAAACAATATCGAGCCTGATCCAGCCTCTCTGTCATTTAGCCACAGAGAATATGTTCGCGATGGTATAAGCCCATTCTCTACAAGTAAAACGGGGACATTGGCATAGGTATAACCCTCAGACTGTAGGCCACCGCTTCGGGTTTCAACATACTCGAAAGTGCTTTCCAACTTTGTGAAACCCACACCTAGGACAGCTGGAGTAGAGTTTGCTTCCAGTCCCACAGCTACAGAGCAGTCGTTCAGGGTAAATTCTCCAAAACTCACAGTATCTGTTCCCCAATTCCCAGCTGCAAAAGTGTAGTCTGAGTACTGGATTTCAAAATCATAGCTACCGGCAGTAGTGCTGTTGAACTTGAAAGTTGAAGATGAGTTATAGTCAAACGTGCCGTATTTAGTACAATTAATGTAATAGCCACTTTCAATTTCATCTTTGGTTTGCCCGCAGTACGGGTTGTTTTGACTCATTACCCATAGATCACTGGATCCTGTATCTAAAAGTAGTCCAATTTCCTGTGCCGGGGTCCCTATAGAAACCTGGATTTCATAGAATGTAAATTCGTTCGGCAAAGAAACTGAAGATTCCTGCGCAGTCCGTTTTAAGAGTGCTGGGTCATGATCAGTCAAGAAGGAGTATTTCCCCAACGGATGGGAGCTGAGCTGCCTGGCCATCGTCTCGAACTGAACAACGCCAGAACCAAGAGCTGAACCAGCTGCTATAACAAGAACATTAGCCGCCAGACTCAGCCACATATTCAATCGACTTTGGACGCTGGCACGTAAATGTGAGCATCGCTTGTTTTATAATGGAACCTGAGAGCACGCTGCCAGAGGCCCCACCCGCGACCTCATGCAAAGACGATCATGGCCTCCGAGCTGCAGGAGACAATAATTCGTTCCTGCGCTTTTCACATAAAGGCTGCATATATGCTGCAGAGGAAGCTAACCGTAATTGGCGAAAACCTCGCTTAAGCACTTCGCAACTAGCACAATATTATACCTTTCACTGCAGGCGTCATTACTGCCGGCTCTCATAGGTGGTCGACATGGATACCCTCTTAAATAGACAGCTTCCCTGACACGGTAACTTTAACATGCTAGTGACTCCTGCAAGTGTGACGAAAATGGTTAGACCGGTGCTATGCCATTTTAAGCCGGGGGTTTGTCAGAGACAGATCACTGGAGGATTTTCGGCCATGCGTTGCAAATCCGCTGACATACAGTAGTTGAATAGTCTAAAATACTTTTATCTTATACGGTTCTGCTGCCGAAAGTCAATTGGGCGAACGCAAGTCAAATGACGTCACCAGTTGCCGCTGATATAAACGCTCCCTGTCGCCAGATTCAGCCATTATACGAGCATGGGCTCCCGTATTGATTATCACTACAGTTGCCAAAACTGATCATCGCCACTTGACACCCGGTGTGGGCGTTGCCCACTATTTTGAGTTCCTTAAGGCGTCCTGTCCAATGTGACGTCGGAGTTGTCCGCAGTACCTATAATGCGGACTCAAGAAGAACATGCGCCTTAGCGGACTAAACGATAGAACTTTCTTAGTGAATAGACTTTTAAAGAAATAGGGAAAAAGGAAAATTTTAAATATTTAGTAAGATTGTTTATTTTACTAGACTGATTTTTAGAAATATACCAGCACTATTTCCAAATGAAGACAAATCACCTTTTTTAGTTCTTGGAGAACGACAGCATCTTATACTTTTCGTCAATCCACGAAACAAATGAGCTGCTAGATGTCTCTCCTTCATTTTCATTTTCAGGAGCCTCAGGCAACACGCTAGCCTGAGCATTTCCAAGTCGCAGCTGCAGTGGAGACTGCACGAAAATCTCGTCATTATCTGTCTGGTTTTTGGTGAGACGATAGCTCTCAGGAGGTCCAAAATAGCTTGGTCGAACT
Organism: Sugiyamaella qingdaonensis; assembly: GCA_030569235.1. Lineage (NCBI taxonomy): Eukaryota > Fungi > Ascomycota > Dipodascomycetes > Dipodascales > Trichomonascaceae > Sugiyamaella > Sugiyamaella qingdaonensis. Next base: position 183,151 of record JAJMKI010000015.1, read on the forward strand.
CCACCGAAGTCTACGACTATTTTCTGGAATACCACGCCAGGCTCAATCGCCCACAGCTTGAGAGTATGCTGTCCAGGCGCAATTACGTGACTTGACTCGGTCTTCCAGATGTTGTCTGACACAGCCTGCTCCCAACCTTCTGGCAAATCTCCATCTGGAGATGTAGGAACAACCTGCACCGTTGTGGGAACATTGTTGTCAATTGCAACTGCGTATTTGAGTTGACGGGTACGTCCGTTGAAGTTCAGAGATGGTGCTGTGTATACAGTAATGTTTGCCAAATCAACTTCTGAGAATGCCACAAAGTTGTACTCGAGAACCGGCGACAAAGGCGGCACCTGAGTGTCAGCAAGGACAGGCCACAGCGTGACACCAGACAATGTATGACCAAAGTCAGGGATTGTGATGTACTTGACATCCTCGGTAGAAGTGTTTCGAGTGGTATGCTCCGGCTCGATACTAATGTAACCGCCTGCTTCGACAAACCCGTTCTTAAAGTTTGTAGGCAATTCCCTGTTCTCTAGAGGAACTTTAACCTGGACACCTCCTCTCTTGGTTGAAGCACCCCAATTATGGTGTGCATCGCTGCCTCCAGTTGAATAAGTGAAGTTGACAGAAGCAGAGCTTATGCCTTCAGGAGCCAACGCCCACAGGACGGAAACCTCAACACGGGTATCCACCTTGTCATCTCCACAAACAATACCAGAAGATGGAGTCACTTTGATATAGTCAACAGTCGGGGTCAAGCGCCATGAAGTGCAGCCCCTTGCTCTGGAGAAAACGTCAATGTATCTAGAAACAGGGCCATATGGATCCAGAGGCGGGAGGGTGAGAACACGCCCACTGAGCTCGTGGAAACGGTCATCACCGGGCACAGATGCGTAAGACCCCTCAACACCAATAGCAGCATCTCCAGTTACACCATCGGATAGCTCTTGCACAAATGATAATGGAGGAAGAGCATCACGCATCGGCTGCTGCCAGTACTGAAATCCCAAGTGCGGTTGTTCCAGCATATGGTTCCACTTACCATCCAACAATCCATGGTACTCGTTTTCGAGGTGCTTGTCTTCCTTAAAGTCGTCCAAAACGGTCCATGCTAGCCGATTGGCGGCGGTTCTCTTCTGCTCCGTGAACAGATTGTTCTTGGCGGCGTTGACGTAGATTCGATAGACAATATGTCCAGCTTTAATAGGATGGAGAACCATTTCAAAATAGCTGGGCTTGACATCCTCAGGAAGACTGTCATAGATTGCTTGAGCTCTCTTTTCAAGTGTCTCCCACTTAGAAATGACGATATCGGCCTCGCGATAGTTGACAACACTGTAGACAGAAGGATCCACAAGCTCAAACTTCCTCCAGGCAGCATACTTCGAAAACAGGTTGACAATGTCGGCTGTCTCTTCAGCAACTGTATTACCAAACTCTCGAGCAGCCCAAAGCTGAGTCCACTCGTCGATATTATCATAGCTCCAGCGATCCATATTGTAGGCGAGATCAAAATAGTAACTTATAGGAAGCTCCAAAGGCTTGATATCTCCTACGTTAAGGATCCACACCTTGGTTGCCTGCCTCTCGTATGCCAGGTGCAGCTGCTCAAATGTTCGCTGAAGGGACACAGAGTTGATCCACTTGTAGCTACGAGGATCTCCAACATAGTCGAAGTGGTAGTAAAGGCCCGCACCTCCCTGGCGATCAAGTTCAGAAGGAATTGGCAATCTTCTGATGTTTCCCCAGTTGTCATCACTCCAAAGTAAGATGACATCATCGGGCACTGTCATGCCATTCTCGAAGTATCCTTGAACCTCTTTATAAATGCACCACATCTGTGGCACATCTGCAAGATCAGTTCCCTCGTAAATAGAAGACAGGATTTCCCGCTGGGCATCAACCACATTCAGCAACGACTTTACGGCTTCGTCCCGCTCAAGATCCATTTCGAAGTCGTCAAATCCACGCATCGCCAGATTGTATATGCCCTCGTATGGCTTGGCTCTCTGGATGCCCAACTCGAAAAACGGCTTGATCGACTGGTTGTTTATGTTCCACTGCCAAATTCCCTCTCCGAATTCAGGCCATTCATCTTTAGCTCGCAAGAGTGGTTCAGTGTGACTGGTTCCCATTACGATGCCAAATGCATCAGCCATAGGCTGGTTTTTGTCGTCATCAGCATTGAACATGCTGGCCCACATGGCAGGCCACATATAGTTGCCTCTAAGACGAAGAATCAGCTCAAACACGCGAGAATAGAACTTGCTGTTGAATCCTGCTCCGTACGGAGTACGCTCGTAGTTCTCATCAACCCAGTTTGCAAGAGCCGGCGCTTCGTCATTGATGAAGAACCCTCTGTATTGAACAGACGGAGACTTCTGAACCTTGATCAAATTAAGCGCAAACACCTGCGAGTGCTTTGCGGGAATAGAGTCTCCCCACCAGTAGAACGGAGACACGCCAATCTGCTCGGAAATGTCATACAAACTAAAGATCGTCGCTCGTTTGTCGCTACCGGCCAATACCAACGCTCGGTGGACTCCCGGAACCGGGTTCTCAACAATTTGACTCGTATAGGCTTCCCATTTGCCCTGGATTTGGGAAACGTCAATCTTTCCCTGCTGGATCAGATTGTCAATCAGTTTCGAGTGACCAATAGTCCCTGCAATAATTACAGTATTAGCGGAAGCACCATGAGTGCCAAACTCTGGGGTTTCAAGATATTCGGGGCCCCTCACTTTGAAATCGCCTCTGTGGTCCTCTGGAACGAAATACTCGTATTTCCCTGTGGATGGTTGAACGTCAGATACCTGAACTGACAACTTTCTGCCAGTAACTTTGCCGAAATCATCAGCAAGATCTTGAGCAGCTCGAATAACTCCCCACAGCTCGCTGCCATCAAGCAGAATCTCACCATTACCGCCACCTATTTGTAAGCTACCAGGACCAGAGCTGAATGAAACTGTCAAATTTTGGCCCAAGCCACAGACCAAAGAGGTCCATATGCTGAGGGCCAGAAAAAAAGTAGATGTGATAGACATAATCGCCAACTATTTACTCTAGAACCTAAAATAGTAGAGCCGACAACAAAACTCGGTAGGAACTTTAAGTCTACAGACTCAATTCCTCGACCTGAAGTTTTAGAAATCCTTCACTCGCGAGAACTCGAGTGTCCTAATGATGTCAATAATATTTAAATAGTTAGCTGCGACGTCCCCCACTATTTGTCGCCGGCTAAATACCCCGCAGTATGTTTGCCCACACCCCCACGCTCGTCTTAGTCGGGGGCGTTTTCCACCCATTTACCCGTTTCGGTGTCCTACGAAACTGCACTTTTTTTTCCAATTTGGCAATTTCAGGGGTAAGTTACTCAAGTGCGAACCTCCAAAGGAGAAAACCCCCAATAATGAGTTGTGACTTGTATCATGACGATACCTATGCTGGCCTGCTTTGCCCGTTCAATGATTAGTTCTACCTTTGATGATTGAGGATCATTGTACGCACATACTGAAATATTCTAGTCTCAATAGCATCAATATACCAGTCCCATAAGATTTATAATGTCAACTACCATGACTCTAGTAAGTTAATCAAAATCCTACTACTTTTTTCGCCGCGTAAGGTTCTTCGAGGTGAGCAATTTCGTCACTGGTCAATTGCACTTTCAGAGCAGCAATGGCTTGGTCAATCCGACTTTTGGATGTCGCGCCTATAATTGGCAGCGCGCCCTTTGAAATCAACCATGCCAATGACACCTGGGCCATTTCAACACCCTTCTTCTCGGAAATTTCTTGCACCCTATTTATAATCTGCTTATCTGACTCTTCTGTGAATTGGATGCTATCAGGGTCTGTGGTGCTCCTATAGGTAGCTTCACCGAATGGCCTGGCAAGGATTCCTCGAACCAAAGGACTCCATGGGGTTATTCCCACCCCTGTTTCGCGACAGAATGGAAGCATTTCACGCTCCTCCTCTCGGTACAGAAGGTTGTAGTAGTTCTGCATAGATATGAATTTCGCCCACCCCCGCTGTTCGGCTATGAACTGAAGACGAGCGAAATCTACTGCTCTCATAGATGATGCTCCCAAATATAGCACCTTGCCTGATTTGACAACGTCATTCAAAGCACCCATAATTTCTTCCTTCGGCGTCGACTTGTCTAAGCGATGTATTTGAAGCACATCAATATAGGTTCCTAGCCTGTCGACGCTCTTGTTCACGGCGTCAAGTAGATATTTTCGAGAAAGCCCATGTCGGTTAACCCATACGATGTCATCATCAGCAGCCCCCACAGTTGATTCGTCGTCACGAACGCGGTTCAGGACTTTAGTCATGATAACCACAGTAGACCTGGGTATATTGAATTTCTTCAAGAACTTTCCAATCAGTACTTCGGCATGCCCGTCAGAGTAGGCATCGGCCGTATCCCAAGTCCGAATCCCAGAATCGTATGCATATTTTAAAAGCTCGAAAACTTCATCCTCATCTTCCAGAACCCATTTCTTAAAGGATTTTTTTCCATATGTGGTGCCCAGAATCAGTTTCGAAACCTTCAATCCAGACGCTCCAAGTCTAGAGTAAGCAAAATACCAATTTCCAACTACTTACTGGGTGAACTCCATCGGTTCTCAATTCTTAACTATACTTTTGAGTTACTGTAAACAATATAGAAGCCAATTGTTCTTGCACTAGCTTCTAGTTGTAGCCTGGCATAGACATTAGCTCGTCATAAAATACGAAGGTTCTGTCTGGGGTGTTCACCCCACATCATGAGGGGTAAACCCCCCACCACCCCACTCTCCAGGCGCATACATATGCATGTATATAAGCATTAACGTGGTGTATTCTCCGGATTAAAATAGCCGGGGTTATTTAAAACGCTCTACAGGCTCGGACTTAGCATTCTATTAATCTTTTGAGATTTTAATTTATTGTGAACCGGTTCTAATTTGCAATTGTTGGATTGCTACACACAATGTCGCTGCCTAAGTCATTTAAGCTGTCTTCAGGGTACAGTATCCCAGCAGTGGGATTCGGCACGGGAGGAGAGAAAGGAGAGAAGGGCATCAACGACATCGTAACTGCCATCAAAATCGGCTACAGGCATTTGGATACAGCTGAGAGATACCAAAATGAGGTCGAGGTTGGCACTGCAGTCAAGCGGTCTGGTCTTCCCAGAGAAGAGCTCTATATTACGACGAAAGCGTGGCCTCACTGTATGCACCCAGAAGCACTGACCCAGTCGTTCAACGAGAGCTTGTCCAAGCTTGGAGTCGACTACATCGACCTGTTTCTGCTTCACTGGCCCATCAGTTTCGTTCACGGAAAGGGCCCGAACCCCATCGATCCTGAGACTGGTCTAGTGCAGCTGGCGGATCCCCAGGTGCCGATTGAAGACACTTGGCGCGCGATGGAATCGTTTGTTGAGTCGGGCAAAGCTCGAAGCATTGGCGTTTCCAATTTCACTGTCGAAAGACTCGAAGAGCTGTTGAAGATCAGCAAGATCAAACCGGCTGTCAACCAGGTTGAGTGCCACCCGAATTTCCAGCAGAAAGAGCTTCGCGACTTTTGCGCAAAACACGACATTCTCGTCGTGGCGTTCACGCCAATGGGCCGTAACAACCATGGTGCACCTCGCATCACTGAAAATCCTGCCATTGTGAGCCTCTCAGAGAAGTTGCACCGCGACCCAGGAAATATCCTCATTAGCTGGGCTGTCCAGAGTGGAATCGCCCCAATTCCAAAGAGCACCAATGAACAGCGACTGAAGAACAATTTCGAGGTTGCACCGTTACCGGAGGAAGCTTTGGAGGTGATTGCGAAACTTGAGACTGGCAAGCGAAATATCGATCCAGTGTACTGGGGAATGGACATATATGGTGACCACGGAGGCCACGAAAACGCCAAGAAGATCGCATTGGAATTGTTGAAGAAATAGTCGAGTTCTAGCTCTGCCAAACAAACTCAATAGCAGATATTTTCAGTTTTGGCGCGGTTGCTGGATGTACTAAATTCTACTCGATCGATGTACATTTCTGCCTTCTAACATCTACTAACATTTACTAACACACTCAATGGCTCTATACGTATTAATGTCGATAATTAAATCACAAAACGAAGAACACGATAACTGCTATGGTTCAATTTGTTACTTATACTTTTAATTGCAAACCAACTGCTCAGCTTCAGAACTGCACCAATTGAACTCCGATACAAACTCCATTCCTTGATTAAGACGACCGTCCACCAGGCTTCGAATTCTATTTAGACATGCATTTCAGCCAGTTTTTATTATCCAATTTGAATACACTTCTACTATTACAAAAAGTGAATGCTGAGAGACAGCCACCACTATAATAGCTAACTTACCAGTTCTTCAACGGACTATCAACATCAAGTGTACGGATTCTAGGGTACGGAGCGGAGAAGCGGCATTAAATTTACAAGTTGTTACCCCACGTCGATGCCGCTCGTCCATCGATATTAGCCACAGTGTAGCGTAAATCGGCTAAATTCTCCACTAAATGAGCAAGGAATGCATATCACTTGTAGCATGCAGATGGTTAACGGCTGATTTTATCCGTTGGGGATCGTTTAGACCGTGGGGATGTACGGCTGAACGGGAACCCCCAATGAAGTGGGCACTAACCAATATCTCCAATTTTCGTGGGGGTATTAATCTTCTCCAGCTACTTAGAGTGTGATTACGGCTGGAATGCACTCAATTGCACGTACGCGATATGAAAGTCCAGTTCGATAAATTCGTTCTCTTTGGCGACTCCATAACTAGGAGAAGCAGCAGCCAGGCGTACGGATTTGGCCTCCAACCAGCTCTCCAGGATGGTACGTTTAAAGAGGGGATTCAAATGTCCAACAACTTTTGAGATGGGGGCATAGGAGAAGTTAACATAAGACTATAGCTGCAAGCTGGATGTCATAGTGAGGGGTTTTGGTGGATACAATACTGAGAAGGTCAAGTATCTTATTAAACAAATCATTGACACGGAAAATGCAGGAGCGGGGAAGATCAAGTTGATGGTAAGGGCGCCATTGAATCACAATCACAATCGTAAACTAACAACTGACAATTCACTTTGGGACAAACGATTCGTCCAGGGATGATTCCTATGTTCCGATTGAGCAGTACCGTGCAAATATGAAGTACATGGCAGAGATTGCTCTCCAGAATGGCATCAAACCCGTACTAATTGGGCCTGCAATCCATGAGAAAGTGGATCCCATCAGCACGAGGAGTTCAGAATCCCACCGCGAATACTCCAGGGCAGCTGAATCGGTTGCCAGTGAACTCAGGATAGCCTTTGTTGACTTGTGGGCCGCTTTCGCAGAGTCAATTGGATGGAAAGAAGGAGATCCCTATCCTGGAGAACATGCAGAAACTCCACAATTGAAGCATCTTCTCGATGATGGTGTCCACTACGGTGCTGATGGTTATAGAATATACCATAGAGAAGTACGTAGAGCCATCAAGCAGCATTATCCGGAGCTCGATGCTGGCACTTTGCTGTGGCTGGTTCCTCCATGGCAGGATGTCGACAGAAATGCCATTCAGAAGTCATACGACCAGTGGACACCGTATAAGACGGGGCCATAATTTTCACTTCGACTGGGTAACGAATAGCTGGAAGCTAGAGCGATGATACAAGTTTTTCGTTACTTATTATACGGGATCGGGTATTTAATTAATCATATGAGCAAGAATTGAAGTTTGAAACTTTCGGAGATGACTTTTTTTGTGGGTAGTATATAATTATATATAATTATCATTTTTCATTTTTCACTCGCATTAGGAATCCGGTCGTTTTGTTCCAGCAGTCTGTCCACTTCTTCTTGTGCCGAAAATAAGAAGCAGTCTAAGAATCTTCTCCATTGTTCGTGGTGAGAATCCAGCAGCCTCAGTGAAGCATCTCTCTGTAGATACAATGACGCCATTTCAGAATTATCATCTTCTTCATATACACTTTCAGTTTTAGCCCCAGATTCGGGAGTGAAATTTTGTCCCTTTGCCGGTGGTGAACCCCACGGAGGAGTACTGTGTATAAAATCAGTCAAGTATTCGGCAAACTTCAATTGAATTTCTTTATCGCGGCCCTTGATTAATTTTCCCCCTTCAGCTATCAAGTGCATTTGCCCAGCATCAAGTCCGTGGTGACCAGGAATTGGGCACCTCTTATCAATGCAAACGCGATAAATGTTACAAGCACCTTCCATTTGTGTCATCAAGCGCTCTTCTCTATAGTGCGGCAGTCCTATCATAATTTCGCCAAGAAGAATTTCGAAGTTATATATCAGTTGGAATTGCGAGCGTGCCGCCGTCGTAATTCTGAAATCTTTGAAGCCATCTAGATATACATCCACCTCCATATCAGCCTTGTGTGCGATGATTTCAGCTAACTTCAATATTTGAGCAAAGTCAAGCGCTTCTAAGAAAGTCGCCGGGAAAAAGCTTGCAGCTTCTTCTCTCAGCAGACAGGAGAGAACTGGCTTTTCCTTGGTGTCTTCCAATGCACAAGAATGGTTTTTATACCCAAATTCTTGGCTTTCCACAATACATTCTGCTGGAAAATATTTTTTACTGGCACGTTCTATTACATCTGGACTCAGCGTTCGCAATTTTGCTAACTGTTCGGAAGATCCGAGATACTCCAAGTTCAAGATATTCATCATCTTCTTATATATGGCCGTCATTTCTGCCTGGGTCTTCACCATAGTACTTTCCCTCCCACCAGAAAGTAGAATAGATCGACGAAAAAGGTGTCTATTTTCATAGTTCGACGTTAGGAACTGAGCTGATGTGGCACTAATAGTGTCCCCTAGCAGAGTGACATTATACTCGGCGCCTCCAAAGCCAACGATGTATCTCTTAATCCACTCCAATCCGGTTACCTGATCATGCAGCCCAAAGTTTCTATCAATATTCCTATACTTTACAGCTTCCTGAAAAATAGGAGGACCAGACAGAAAGCCTAATATACCCACCCGATACTCAACTGTAACGTATATAAATGGCAATTTCAGGCGGATGGAGTTCTCCACCAGAGGTATCATGCCTTCATCGAACGAGTCCGTACCGCCATGAAATCGTACAAGAACTGGTAGTACGCGTGTACCTTGCTCACGAGGTACGCATATTGATAAAAACAAACAGCCTTCCTCAGAGGGCTCTACTGCAGCGCTAACGCGCAAATAGAGTTCATAGAGACTAGTATATCGAGGGTTGAGAGCACTTCCTGGTCGCGAGCTTTCAATTAGTCCCATGATGCATAGCTGATGACAGTGGCAAGACTAGAACACCGTCAGAACACTTACCTTGGAGCTGCTGAACCTCTTCTGGGTTCAGCATCATATTTCATTTGAGAACGCATAAATCGCTGACGAGCTTCGGCATATGGAATACCAGAGAACAGATAGACGTTCCCCCTCTTCCTTCCACGCAGACATCCTAAATTCGGGTGGTGCAATTCGACTACCGATCCAGAAACTTCTCTTATGATTACGCTCATTGTGACCCTCGATTCTTCAAAATATTCAGTGTAGCAGTTGCGCCATCAATTTCAAGTTTATTTTTCTAGGTTCCTTGGGTTGTTTTGAGAATTTTATTCACTCCACCCCAATCCCTTCGCTAACAACTGTTACACAATCAAAATAACTATTATGCTTTGAATTTTTACTTTTCATTGAATCCAAGTTTCTACATTATGGCCATTTTATTTGCCGCTCACACTTTGTTTTTGTCGAAAGAGTATACAGGGCATATTTGAGTTAAGTGCCAACCATTAAGTATTCTTTGGACGGATATCACTTATTTCATTCCCCTATTTGAATGATTTGAAAACTAGTGAAGTAATAGGTCATTATCCGATTGGTGATTTTCAAACTCTCTTCAATTCAAAATTCTGCGGGAGTTTATATCACGCTATGTTTACTACTGGGGATCCATTACTATCTCCTCGACACTGAAGTTAATATAGTCGTGCTATGATGGTCCGGAACACTCACAAAGTATTCAAAACATAACTTGTCACAACTTCTCTGTGCATTAATTTGGATCACATCATATCATAGCTAATCACGGTGATGATTATGTTTGAATACATTTGAGTAGGCTGATATAACGAGACTTGTCTTCAAAATTTGATCTATTAGCTCTCAGTGTATTACGATTCTTCAACGTCTGTCCCTCATTAGGTATGCCGTTGCCGCTTTATTTCACTGCTGATACAATATACGCGTCTTCTAAATCTGCTCCAATACTAGAGTTAAACAACAGTCAATGTCAAGTTGGATTGCTTCCGGCTTTGATCAGACGATCTGAACAACTCTTTGCCTCAACTGAAATGACCACTCTCATAATCAATAGTGAAATCTTGCACATCTATGTTAGCTCGGCTCGGATCATAATAGCTGTAGGACCCCCGCATTTGCTGTCATCGGATGATCCAAATACGGCAATCCGGAATTTCCTGAAACACGCAACCTACTGGCGCTCGGCCAGCATTTCCTATTTAGGAGTCATCCGATGGCTGTGGGTTGGGTCTATAGTTGTCGGACTCTCCGAATTAATAACCGCAGAAATGCATCGGCTGAGAAATGTGGCGGGGGTAGAATGCTGTTCTCGGATAAATGCGGAGTAGCAACCCAGAGAATATACTACAATATCGTCATAACTGCTAAGTGAGTGCGTGGTTTGAGCTCGCCGCAAGTGGAAGGCAATGGAATTGTACTTATTACATCATACTTGGGCTATCACGAATTCTTCCATGAAAATTCCCCATTCTGTTTAGCACCGAAGTCTGACAGCCGCGGCACTGCCAGAAAGGGAAAGATCGGCAAAGACATGCCAGACTGCGATGTGACGAAAAAAGCGGGGTAGACGGACGGAAATGTGGCTTTACACATATATATATATAGCGGAACCGCCCCGATAGGATTTAAGTTCTTGTAGTAACCATGGGGAGAAAGGCGTACCTTGGACTGACAGGTATTAAACTGAATCGCGCTGTAGGCGCACTTGCGGGACTGGGATTCCTGCTATTTGGATACGATCAAGGCGTAATGGGGGGTCTATTGACTCTTCCTAGTTTCCTCGACCAGTTCCCTCGGATGCGAGATTCAACTATTCAGGGCACTGTCGTATCCATATATGAAATTGGCTGTATGCTTGGTGCTCTAAGTACATTGTATTTGGGGGACAAGTATGGTCGGCGCAAAATGATTTTTCTGGGAGCGATCGTCATGACTATCGGAGCAATCATACAGGCGTCGTCATATTCATTGGGACAGCTTGTTGTGGGCCGAATTATCACCGGCATGGGTAATGGACTTAACACTGCGACGGTGCCTATGTGGCAGTCTGAATGTGCAAAGCCACATGTACGAGGAAAGATGGTCATGATGGAAGGTGCCTTGATTACTGGAGGAATTATGATTTCATACTGGATTGACTTTGGCTTTTATTTTGTACAGAATGATGCCAATTGGAGGTTCCCAGTGGCCTTTCAGATAGTATTCGCTTTGATTTTGCTTACATTTATCCTTGAGCTTCCCGAATCTCCTCGATGGCTGGTGAAAAAGGATCGAATCGAGGAAGCGCGCGAAGTTTTTGCTGCTCTGGATGATGTCCCTGACAGTGAAGTTATCGATGCTGAAATCAGAGAAATTGTGGCTACTCTTACAGAAGAGTCGCGTGTACAGGCTCCTCTGCGCCGAATTTTCACTTTCGACAAAGAGAAGAACTTTCACAGAGTGATGCTGGCGTTCTGGAACCAGGCCGCGCAGCAGCTCACGGGAATTAATCTCATCACTTATTACGCTGCAACCTTATACCAAAATTCTATCGGATTGAGCCCTATGAAAGCTAGAATTCTAGCAGCGTGTAATGGAACGGAGTACTTTATGGCATCATGGGTCGCATTCTATACCATCGAGCGAATAGGCCGTCGTAAGCTTATGTTGTGGGGTGCTATTGGACAGACACTTACCATGATTATCTTAACAATTACTGTCTGGGATGCCCAGGAAAATGGCAACACAAGAAGCGGTATTGCTGCTTCCATTTTCCTGTTCGTCTTCAACTCAGGTGAGTGAACTTCGGATAATTGCAAGAATACTATTGGTTACTAACACAAGTTTTCGCTTGCTCATTTTTGGGAATCACATGGTTGTATCCTGCTGAAATTGTTGGTCTCGAAGTTAGGGCACCGGCAAATGGACTGAGTACTGCAGCAAACTGGATTTTCAACTTTATGGTTGTGATGGTTACCCCCGTTGGATTCAGCAATATAAAATACTTCACCTACACAGTATTCGCAGCCTTAAATGCCCTGATATTTCTGGCCACATATATATTCTACCCAGAGACTGCTGGCCGTTCTCTGGAAGAAGTGGATAGCATCTTTGAAAAGTCAAATCCGTGGACTCCTTGGGACGTGGTCAAGATTGCTGCCGAGCTACCCCACCACAATGCAATTCTCGATCATCAAATACATGCTGACGAGAAAGGCCTTGGTGACCACAGACATGAGGAAGACGTCTCTGACTCTCATTAAACGACAAGTCAAGATACATTAACTTATGATTGCCAAATTATATACGAATGCTCTGGCTATTCACAAATATTTTGGCAATTGGTATTAATTATATGGATTATTTGTAACTATTACACTTTGGCGGTTATGTCATACGTATTTAACTGGAAATATTATTAACAAATTGTTTGTGTCAATTATTTTGCCTAAGCTGAATGATTGTTACCCTATGAAACTGAGGTATGTCTCTGCTTCCCTTGGATCCTACCAAGGCTGGAAGACACTAGATTGAGAATAATGAAGAGCCTGAAATAACCCAATTTATAGCTCAGTATATCTATTGGCGCTCTCTTCTTAATTGTCAGCAACCGAGCTACGCCCATCAGTATAGAGCTACCATGCATAACTTCATGATAGTCAAGATTATTACTTACGCGATTGATGTCTACTTGTATATGCGTTAACCAACTTATAGAAAGTAATAAAATATCTTTTATTTTAAATGAGGGCATATTCTAGAAAAAAAATCCAATTTCAGAGGAATTCATTATATATTTAGAAGCGACGCATTGCGAATCACCCGCGTGTGTTACTAGAACGCGATAGCTTGGGAACTCCATCAGTGGCATGAACAGGTCACACAATTGGAATTGTATCACAAAACTTGGAAACGGAGCTACTTGAAATATACCTGATAGTCGTGTAGCTTGTAAGGTTTGGTACCATCGTTTTCCTCAAAAGTCAATCTAGCAGACCACCTTGTAGAACTCACTGAGCTGTCTTCTTTGGTGATATCAAGCATGCCATTCAGAAATACCTCCTGGATTTTATCAGTTGGAGAACTGAAACTGTAGAGCTTATCAACCACATGACTTCGAGACTTGACCCCCTTCCATATTTCAGTTCTAAACTGGCGCAGCTCTGCTGATCCGACTACCCGGGTTCTAATATCGCAAACAGCATTTTCAGTGAATGCACCAACATACGGATCTTCTCCGTCTGAAGGAGGGCGAGTGTCGGATTTCTTGTAAAAAGCGACTACAAAATCCTTCACAGCTTGGTTTGTATAAGTTTCTGGGTACTTAGTCATTATATGTAGTGAAGACGCAGAGTGCGAAGTAGTCCCGTAACCTTATATATATTACATACGGCAAATACGAGTTTCACGGCAATTGATACGATAAAAGGGGTATTAGTCATAACAGCGAAAAAAGATGAGATTCTAAATCGAAGGGTATTCGATCCACAGAGTTTGACGGCGTGATGAAGAAAGCCCGAGTGCTGGGAATACTTGCTGTGTACATATGTTGTCCCGCTGGGCCGAATGAGTCTCATTCATAGCTTCGAGTACCACAAAGATTTTGGTGCAACTTAGTGCGTATATCCACACCACACATTCAATTGAATAAAATTGGTCTCGATTATCTAATTTCTATCACTTTTCGCGGGAAGTTGCGATAACTGTTAGTTTGTCAGACCAAAAGTTGCACATCCTGCAACAGCTATATATCAAGCATATAAAAAGCATTCAAACATCTCTTTCTTTAGAACATCAATCAAATATTGATTTCACATTGAGCTATGGGCAGTGCTCTAGAAATTAGCACGAAGTTCTGAGCATCCCTCGTGAAACGATCTTAATTGTAAACAGATGGAATTCCTTTAGAAATGGCTCTTCCCCACGAGATACTCGTATGCATATTAGATTCCAGCCGTTGCATTGCAGCTTCTGCTAATGAACTAATAGTTAGAGTGACATAGATACCCCTTCCATACATTGAGCAGTTAGTTGAGAAGCATCACTCGGCTCAAGGAGTTGTGAGGTCGTTATCTAGTTTCTGACATCAACATGGTGCTCATGGGGAACAAACCAGGGGGATCGGGACGTGTTATACGACCCGTCACTACTTGTGACCCGTGCCGTCGACGCAAAATCAAATGCGACTTGCGGGATGTCGAATCTGGTCCATGTTCCAGCTGCATTATGCGGAGAATACCTGATCAGTGCGTGTTACCGGGAACTCAAGTTGACACTTCGCCGTTGAATACCTTTGGTAGTCATGAGGTAGGTTCCCAGCTGGATCGTCGGGCTCTGTTCCCCCCGCAGTTCCTCATGACGTGCGCTATAAAGTTCTTCCAAATACCAGAAGTATCTTTTTTTGTAGAGGAGGAACCTGTCATGACGGGGGTAATTGAAGTCAGCACTGGAGTCACAAACACGGTCAATCAATGTATTCTTTATATAGTTGCGACTCAAGCACTGTTAAAGCGAGGAGCAGCGATTTCTTCCGAATACGGCTTTGTTGGCAATCGTCTGGACCTTACTCAAGAACTGTTCAATCTGCATCTTTCGGTAGCAGCAGAGTTTGCTGGCTCGGAGCCTACAATACAAATGTGTGAGGCCTTGATAATTCGTGGTATTTTCTACAGCGAATCACAACAGCATGATAAGGCGTGGGAGGTGCTCTACGAAGTCATTGACTCCTACCGTACATTATCAGCGGGGAGGAAATTCAGCAAAGAAAGGCTCGACAACCTTTGGCTTGGTCTTTGCACGCTTGAAAGTGCATTGGCGTATGCCAGTGATAAGGCTCCTATGTTGGCTGGTGAGCGAGAAGGAACGCTGACATATTCGAGATTCAGCTTGGAGCGACGGTGGAAAGTACTATGCATTTCTCGAAAGGTCTATATTCTGCTCAATGGCGGAAACGGTGTAGTTCCTGAAGATGAGCTGCCAGACCAAGGACAGCTGGAACAAGAAATTATGGCATGTATCTACCACATTGACAATGTCGAGGGCAAAATCCAGCCATATGGGCAACTCGAGCTTTATATATGCCTGATAAAGCTGCAGACTCGAAGTCTGTTTGAAAGCGTTGGCCCAGATGCTGGGCAGAAGCGTGCAGATATCTTGACGCAGCTTGCTGCGAACGCTAACGATTTCGCAGAACGTCTGGACGTATTTCTGTCCATAGGACGATATAATTTTGCGGGGCTATCGTGTCTCGGGTCTACACCTTATCTGCCGTACTGCATTTTCCAAGGATTGACGTGTGTGTGGATTCTCACAGCATATATGAAGCGGATGTTCCTGCAGGAACCGGATTTTGAGACTCCCAAATCGCGTATCGTGTCGCTTCTCAATACCGTACGTAGCGACTCAGCGCTCTGTATGCATACTTCGACTTTATTTCGCGGGCTTGAGATGCTCCTTTCACAAAGCGAAGCGCAGGATGGCGATTATAATATCCGTATTCCTGCGGAATTACAGGTAGGAATGAAGGCCATCACTCAGGATTGGAACAATATTGATACCTCCATGGCAGAGGACGTTGAGTGGATCAAATTTGAGCCAACCTTTGATGACCTCAGCATGTGGGCTTTCTTAAGTAGCCACAATGACTTTGACTTTTCGCTTAAAGGTCTAGATGGTGACGGGCAACAACCAATTGAACTGTGCTAGACAGCTTGTTCCAGCCAATTTGTTCTTTTGATTTGCGGGTCTATAGCCATTATTCTTCTGAACTATTATTGGATCTATACGCAATTTGAAGGCGACTTAAGTTATCTATGAATAATATTATAATTCATCAAGATCAATATACTGGCCAAATCCATGTATCTTTGCTACTAGATATATACTACTCAGTTATATATCTAAGCTACAATATTACATGTGCAAACAGCCAGCGACACCGGTCGGTGTGGTTGCTGTGAAATATGCCTGTGAAGTCGGTCCATTAAATCTCGTTTCAAAAGAGAGCAGGGGAAAGTCTTCTTTCATTTTGCTATCTACGCCTCTTGAGGAACACCAGTAGTTGACAATTGACTGGATGTGGAATTACCGTAATCCGGAATTTTTGCGAGGCATTGCTCCCTATTTGGGGGTATCAGCCGGTTTATGCGGGGATATGCGTGAGGACCACTGTGGATCAGCAAGGAAAATATCCGGCACCAATATATAGTCCGGATCATCCCACTTTGCTACTTGTCGTTTTTTTCTGAGTTGTTATTATTGACAATGTCATTTGCAAAGTCTATCAAGCTCAACAATGGCATTGAGATGCCACTCGTAGGATTGGGCACCTATCTTTCAAAACCGAATGAAGTAGAAGATGCAGTTTGCTATGCACTTCAGACTGGCTACAGACACATCGACTGTGCACGGTTCTATCTCAACGAAGCAGAAGTAGGACGAGGAATCAAGAAATCGGGAGTTCCTCGAGAGGAAATCTTCATCACCTCGAAGGTCTGGAACCATTGCCGACGACCAGAACTGGCCAGAAAGTCTCTCAATGAGACGCTGCGGGACCTCCAGGTCGATTACGTTGACCAATTGCTCATCCACTGGCCTGTGGCGTTCAAGCCAGGAGATGACCCGTTCCCAATTAACCCAGAAACTGGCGCAGTTGAGCTGGATGACTATTCGATGAACGATGCCTGGAAGACGTTTGAGGAGTTCTATGCAGAGGGAAAGGCGAGGAGTATCGGAGTCAGCAACTTCAATGTGCGACGTCTCGAAGAGCTGTTAACGACCGCCAAAGTTGTGCCAGCTGTGAACCAGGTGGAGCTACATGCCTATCTCCAGCAGGCTGATCTCGTCCAGTACTGCAAGGCAAAAGGAATCGTCGTTGTCGCATGGGCACCTTTAGGGAACCAAGCAAAGCCTAGCGTTCCTCGAGTGCTGGATGATCCCGTTGTGCAGAGAATTGCCAACAAGCTCAATGCATCGTCTGCCCAAGTACTCATTGCTTGGCTGGTACAGAAGGGCATTGTAGCAATCCCCAAGAGTGTGACACCTGCTCGAATAGAGAGCAACTTCAAGCAAATCACCCTTGCTGACGAGTATATCAAGGAGATCGATGGCTTGGAGCGCAACTTCAGAGTTGATCCTCCATTGTGGGGAGTTGACATTTTCGACCAGGGAGATGAGATCATGGCTCCATTACAGGCGGCAGCCAACAGAGAGCGTCTGGCAGAACTCAAGGCACATCGTGCCTAAGAAGGCATTGATCAGAGTACTCTGGTGTTGACAGGCATAAACCAATGTATGTTACATCCGAAAACCTTAGTACTGAATTTGTAAGTTAGAAATCACAATACTGAATCACTGTCCATGATCCATCAATGACGGTCTGAGTCAAACACGTAGAATATTGTACGCTCCCGTGCAGTTCCATATCATTCCTATATACAAGGATAAGGCCATTGCAATGTTGCAACGCATCATGACGCATCACGACGCATGCCAAGGCATTTTAACGATGGATCTAAGTAGTATATTACAAATTGAATGCGTTTTGAATGCGCTGTCTTCGGGACATAAGGATATAAAGTTCCAAATAGAGTCAATCGACTTCCCATTCCCCCCTGGACCTGCAGACTGCGTCTAATCGGCCTAAGGCAACTATTTGTGACCTGCTTTGACCAGCCATTGGCATTACGATTTTTTTCTCGTAGCTTGTAACTCCGAAGACACCTCGCGGATTAATTGCTGTTTATAGCGCTCCCCACGACACGGGTTATGGATATGCGGGCCCGATAATCTTACCGACCAAACGTGGGGTTATGCACGACACTGGGGTATAAATATCCGTCACGATCTCGGTTTATGCCTTCAATACAACCATGAAACTGTTTGTATACGCCAGTGCTCTTGTAGCGGCTGTTTATGGGCTGGACAATGGCCTCGCCAGAACCCCTCAGATGGGCTGGAACACCTGGAACACGTTCGTATGCGACGTGAGCGAGGAGTTGATCTTGTCAACAGCGGAGTCTATGGTCCATACGGGCTTGCGAGACTTTGGCTACGATTATGTTGTGCTGGATGACTGTTGGAGTCTCAAGGAGCGAAATTCTACGGGCCACCTGGTGCCGGATCCCGAGAGGTTTCCTCACGGCATGAAGTATATTGCTGATAGGATCCACGACATGGGCCTCAAATGGGGCATGTATGGGAGCGCTGGTGTCATGACGTGTGCTAGATACCCTGGTCAATTGTTCCACGAGGAGATCGATGCCCAAACGTTTGCTTCGTGGGACATCGACTACCTGAAGTACGACAATTGCTACAATCTGGGGCTGGAGGGGAATCCCAGAACGTCGTTTGAGCGCTACAACAACATGTCTGTAGCCCTCAACAACACTGGCCGTCCGATCTTGTACTCCATGTGCAATTGGGGTATCGACATGCCGTGGCACTTTGCGCCAACAATTGCGAACTCGTGGAGAATGAGCGGAGATATAGAGGACTACTTTGACCAGTATGACCCACGCTGCCCCTGTGTTGCCGAGGAGAGCCAGCTTGACTGCAAGTACGCTGGAAATCACTGCTCTGCCATGAAGATTCTTGACTTTGTTGCTACCTATTCGCACAATGGTGGGCCTGGAAGGTGGAACGACCTCGACATGCTGGAAGTTGGCCGAGGAGGAATGTCCTACGACGAGTACATCACGCACTTTTCCATGTGGGCCATGGTGAAATCACCGCTGATTCTTGGAAACGACGTTCGCACCATGTCTGACGAGACATATACCATCATCAGCAATCCTGCAGTGATTGCTGTGTCGCAGGACAGCTTGGGCAGCCCAGCAAACCGACGGTTCAAACGTGCGGTAAAAGGAGGTAATGTGCAGCTGTGGGTAGCGGATCTTGCTGATGATGAGTACGCAGTGGCCATCATGAACGTTTCACCTCGAAGCATGGCAATTCCCATCAGCTTTGGTGAGATTTTCGACCTCAATGTCACTGCTGCCTCGCTGTCGTGGGAGGTCTATGATTTGTGGCATGGATGGCAGGCAAAGATCCCAGAGCCCGGCAAATACCCACTCTATCCTGATGAAGGTTACTTGCCTGTAGATAACGGAGTACGTGCACAGAGAGCAACTGGGCAGTTTGTTGGTCGGGCAGTTGACGCTTTAAGCTTCAGTGTGCCAAGCCATGGTACGAAGCTGCTCCGGTTGAAACGTGGTGAGCCAATTGCCACGGAGGAATTTGTTGTGAATGACAAAAAGTGGTTCGACAAGTTATATAAAGCAGTTGCATAGATGTAGTTCGTACATAGATGTAATTAGTACATAGATGATGAGTCAATAGCAGGGAAGGATCTTCAGGGGTGTGCAGGAGACATGCAAGGATTTGCGACATGCGTCAACCCTAAAGTGACCTCCAGACCATGAGTTTTGAGAATTATCTATATAAATATGCTGAAGAGCATATCAAAGAAGATTGCGTAATGGGTTCAGACAGTCATCATCCTTTGCTGAAGCTGGGAGTTTTGCTGTTAGCCATATACGTAGGATGCAAACTGGTTACTAGCATCATCTGTGGGGTCGTCGTACCAGCTGTTTTGGCCTATATTGCATACAATTACTATGGCCCTAAAAAAGCCAACAGGCCGGCTGGCAGCCACTATCTAGACCGCTTGTCACAAGCAGGCTCTCAGATTGAAAATTGGTATTCAGAAGCGTACAAGTCGACCGCTGGCTCCTCATCACATTACCATTAATGTTACGAAGGGGATCTTGGGCCATGTTCGTTCTCCCTGGACTACGTCAGCAACCCTAAGACAAAGTTAATTTGTTCCGATTCAGTTAACGGAAACCATCATGACTATGTGTGAACGCCTGAAGTTTCATATAGCTCTCTTGAGGTGACAAGTCTTTGGAGCGATTATATATCCTACAGCTTTTGTTTTAGAGTTCTGTGGTGTACTGCTAGATAATTTGGTCTATTATTTCCTATAATGAGCAGAGTTCAACGAACAGCACCCACCATGCTACAGCTTAACACAGGACAATCGTTTCTCAAATGGTCATTGCTACATTGTTTCACTTGATCACGTTCTTTCATGCTTATAATTATATCACCCGCATAGTTGAGCACAATGTATAGGAATTATAGAAATCGAAATCTACCATTGCCAGAGTGGATGATTTTGAATTCAGTTTCATGTAACAGGAGAAACGAAGGAAATAATGTGGAATAACACTCTAATTTATTCAATAAACTTACGCATATAGTCATCTTGTACTAAGAAGTAACTTGGATCTGTATGTATACTGGACAGCAAATCAAAGACAATTAAACAAAGCTCTAGGCATTGCTAGCGAGTTCTGACGTTCAGCTCGTACTGCTGTCAAATGTTGACGACAATGTCTAGCTGTAAAATACAGACCTCAGAGCGTCTGTCGTCTGCTTCATAAGGACACGGCCCTGGGTTAAAACCTCATCCATCGCCATGACCGGATGGGGCACTCCCGGATAAATTACCAGCTGTGCGTCAACGCCTGCTTCTTTCAGCTTAGCAGCATATAGCTCTCCTTCAGTTCTCAGAACGTCACACTCGGCTACAGCCACAAATGCAGGCGGACATTTCTTGAAGCTTTCTAGAGGAAAGAAAATAGGGCTGGCATATGGATTTGTCCAATCTTTTGAGTCTGGAAGATAGTGCTTGCGATACCACATCATCTTTGCAGACGGCAGTTGCGGAGTCTTTTCGAACTCCTTGTACGACAGGTGAGTCGACGCCTCGGCAGTATTATCGCATACTGGTACCACTAATAACTGATATGCCAGAGGAGGGACTTTAGCTTCCTGTCCAAGTTTATGGCATAGGACTGCACTGATATTTCCACCTGCCGACGACCCAGCAACGGCGATTTTGGTGTTGTCAATCTCCAGGGAGCTGCTGTTTTCGTAGATCCACATCAGAGCCTCATACGAGTCTTCGATACAGGCCGGAAATGGGAATTCAGGAGCCAGCCTATAATCAACAGAAATTACGATACATTTGCTGAGCTCGGCAACGTGAGAGCAGAATGAGTTCTCGGTAGAAATATCGCCAAGAACCCATCCTCCGCCATGGTACCAAACAGTACAGGGCCAGCCACTGGCCGGTGCCTGGCCAGGAGGAGTGAATATGCGCACAGGCACAGTGGTGGTGCTTGAGGTATATTTCCTAGGTACTTGCTGGTCTTTGATAGACGCCATTTTGGCCAGCGGACTCTGTCCAGGCATCACATTTCCACCAGATCTCAGCACATCTACAGGTACCAAATGTGTGAATAACAGGTTGGTGGCAGAAGAGACATGTTTGTTGAAAAACTCCACGTATTCGTTATCCAGACGCCCGACTACGTCCTTATCGATACTATAGGGGGGTTGCGGGATCGGTTGCGATTCCACAGTCATCGTGTAATGATAAGTACCAGCAGTATCAAAAATAGTACAAAAGTGCTTAGTGGTTATTCTGCTAAGTATCAATGGACGGCCAGAATAGCAAATGCAGTGCTAAAAGAGTAACACGGCAAATCGAGGAGATTTAGAAATACCACAAAATATAGCAGCGGCACTGGATAGTAAAACAGCCCTAGTTGGAAATCCGGAGTAATGCAAAAGTGGATTGGGACTCAGGAGCGAACGCACTTGAAATATTAGGATGCTGACTTCAAACTCGGGACCTCGATCGTTTAAATACTCGTGGCTAGCCCCGCACACCGTTACAGGGGCCTTTGCTTTTCCGTCAGGGCTTTATCCCGCCAACAATGGGGGCCTCCATTTGATTGTGCGGGGGCACCAATGCTTGGGCGGGCGGGGCACGCATATCACCCAGCTGGGCACCGAAACCTAAACCCGATAGCGGGGGGGACGGCGACCCCCTCCGTAGACGGGGGGAGCCATTAGGGCCAGAGAGTAGCAGTAGTATATCGACCAATTGAGGCTGATGCACAATAAATTGGCAGGAACTGGTAGTTGACAACTTAACTTCTTAACGTTTTTGAACAAAGTTTGAAAGATGGCTTATCGACAGCAAGTTCTCACTGCTAATGCACCGGCACCTATTCCTGTTCTCTCACAGGCACTCGTCCACAATGGTCTTGTGTACTGCTCTGGCCAGGTTGGAGTAGACCCAAAGACTGGTAAGCTCGTGGAGGGCGATATCACTCTACGTGCCGTAAGTGCAGACTTGTTTCGTTGCAAGGACATTGTTAACATGTAGAAGCAGGTTCTTGACAATCTCAGTGCAGTGCTGAAGGCAGCTGGCACCTCAATTGAGAACGTCATCAAGGTCAATATCTTCTTGGATGACATTGACAATTTTGCCAAGGTCAATGAGGTCTACGCTGGCTATTTCGTAGACCCGCGACCGGTACGAACATGTGTTGCAGTGCATCAATTGCCGTTGAGGACCGATGTGGAAATTGAGTGTATCGCAGCACTCCCTAAGACGTCGTCGTCGCTGTAGATAATCGGAGTTATACTCAATAAGCAATTAAATATGCTTTAAATTAGATTCGAGTCTGTCCTTTTGAAGACTGCTGACTTGTGTCTGTAATGCGTTTCCCTTCCATTTTGTAGTCAATTTGTAGTCGATATAGAAGTCGGGTCATTCACACTATCTAGCAGGGTCCTGCGAGTTATATATTTTGGGAACTAAATATAGGTATTCAACTGAAAACTATTGAACACAGGTTGAAAAATAATCACAGTAAAGCTCGCCTGGCTATGTTTTAGTTTGGAAAGTATTTGAACTATCTTCTGGCGAGCTTTGTAACTGCATTTTTTCAACATATCTAAGCTCGGTAAATTGCCCTGAACTGTCGAAATTCCTGATTTAGTTCCGTCAAGTTTCATAATTCTCGGAACTAAATAATAGCTGGTGATGAGAAACTCGCAGCTGTACTCAGAAGGGCCAATAGAAGATAGCTTTAGGATGTATTCGTGCAAACAACGCTACATATATATGATCAATTATCAGAATGTTTAAGAAAATAGACAAATGCCAAAACTCTCTTTTCCTAGGAACATCTGTGAACATCAGACTAGTAAAGCCAAGCGCCTACCAGCCTCTCCAGGTGGCCCAAATATCAGCTACCTTTTCGTCTCCGTCAGTTATATAATACCACGGAAAAGCATTGGCAGTGATACACGAGTGTTGAGGGATAATTTCGACTTTATCACCAATGACTGGGAAAGGAGGGTCGGATTTATCCGCAACCAGAATACCATGCTCTTGGCTAAGACGGCCAACATACCAGCCATCATGGCCTGGACTCACGACTTTTCCAAAACCCGGAATGGGTCCTGGCTCTCGAGCAAGCGCAATGACACCCGCATTGATTAGAACCTCTCCTGGTTTTTCAGTTCCTCTTCCACCATAGCAAGAAGCCACTTCTGCCACTACTTTGCAGGCCACATTGTCCTTGGTGATACAGTTGGTGGCTATCTGCTGCAAGTCGCAGAACGGATAATTGCCAGCATGAAGCTC
The DNA here is from genome assembly GCA_030569235.1 of Sugiyamaella qingdaonensis. Classification (NCBI taxonomy): domain Eukaryota; kingdom Fungi; phylum Ascomycota; class Dipodascomycetes; order Dipodascales; family Trichomonascaceae; genus Sugiyamaella; species Sugiyamaella qingdaonensis. The sequence continues at coordinate 206,957 of JAJMKI010000015.1, forward strand.
AAGTTTGGCAGCCAGATTGGCAATCCTGTCAGCCTTAATCTGCTCGGATGCATGGCTTGTGGGCGTCGAGCCAACAGAAATAACCAAGTCCAGAGTGGGATCCAAGCCTTTTGCAATCTTAGCTGCTTCATTTGCAGCATCGATCTCATCATACAAGTACATTTCCGCTTCATCCTCGTTCTTTGATGCGTATGAGTGACCAGCATGGCAATAAAATCCATACAACGAGATTGACGACTTGTTGGCGAGGATCTTTTGGATGATAGTCACCAACTCTGGAGTTCCTGCGATGACTCCAGCTCTGTTTGACCCCATGTTAACTTTCACAAACACCGACCAAGACGTGCCACTAGAGAAAGAAGGGTCAAGTAAGCTGTCCAATTGATCTGGGTGATCAATCATGAGTCGAACACTTTGAACATGCTTCTTGAGTTCGAGAATCTCTGGAATCCTCGCCTTGACGATGGGCAGGCCATACAGCAAATCAGTGATTTGTCCAGCCTGAAATTGAGGGAGCAACTTCCACGCTTCCATGAGCGTAGAAACAACAACACTCTTGCATTCACCGTTTGGCCCCAGCTGTAGCAAGGTGCCCTCGTTGGTCTTATGAGTCTTCACATGAGCCCTGAACGAAGCGCCCATGTTTGCAGCGCGCTTCAGCATCGTCTCACAGTTGGCCCTCATGATACTGCGGTTCACCACGAATGCGGGGGTAGGAATTTCATTGATCGACTTGCCAAGGTATTCTCGTTTAACGGCTTCCACATCCAGTGTGGGATATAATGAAGACGGAACAACCATAGCTGTTTGAATCTGTTAACGCCGCGAAAATACCTTCCTAGATAACAGCACTGTAATATCCAGCTGAAGATGATATATCTAGACGAGTTTTGAAGCCTTAATTGACAAAATTACCCAGCGTTGAGCTTCTATCTAGTATATATATGTTGCAGAGTTCGTATTGACCTATTTGAGATAGCGGGTATTGTGCGGAGAGCCAAGACCCCTCCCCCGCCCAACCCCCGCACAAAGCCACACACATTCTACAATCTGTTACTGTCACGACCGACCACGTAGTGCCGTCTCTGGAAAACTAAATAGAACTATATAATTGTATACCATGTATTCTACAACGGTGATTCCATCGAGCTGTTCATCTGAGCTACTGGATGCATCTGTACTGTTTATGTACTTCCTGTAGCATATATCGGGATCAACTGTACTCTGCAATTTTTGATTCAGATTTCGATACAAGTGAACATAATCGAGCCAATATTGCTCAATCGCACTATGCTATATAACTAAATTACTCAATTTCATGACCCATTTACTTGGCTACTCAAATATTTCATTCCACTATATCACTAGTTACTCAATGGCGTACTGCTCCAGAGATTCGTAGTACCACGGTGCGGTCCATTCCCTCATCTTCTTTCCTCGATAGATAAACCCGATGAATGACATATTAGCCACGAAACATATTATAGCCAGCATCCCAGTCGTCACTTTATTTCCGAGCCCGTCCAACCAGTATTGGAAGACAAACGTAAAGATAGTCCCTAATAGATTCCGGATAAACAAAATAACCACCATGGTGCTGCTCGCTTGGAGAGGATAGCAGTCGACAGCATATGTAATGATAATTGCACCACAGGAGCCTATTCCAAATGAAATGAATCCAATTCCCATCACCGGCAGAATCCAGGGCTGTTCGTAGCTTACTCCGAGACCATACATTAAAAGTCCAGCAGTATTGATGAGTCCGCTTACAGTGAGGGTCCAGAGTCGGAACTCGGGTTCAAAGTACCCCTTATTCCTCCTCGTCATCCACAACTGAAAGTAGTCTGTGAGACCCGCATATAACATGCCAAGAAACCCCCCAATGAATGAAGCAAAGTTGGTGAGCCCAGCAGCATCAGCCGAAAAGTTGTATGGTTCTTCCTCAAAGAACTCCGCTTGAGTGATGGCCAATAATGACAGCCAACATATCTGTACACCATAGAGCACCGAGCACCATGCCACAGCTGGGTATCTCAGTGTAGGAAATGGCATCCAAAATAGCTTTAACAAAGAGAACTGACTGGTCTGGTCCCTTGACAACAACGTGAGACGCTGCCTGTAAGTTTTCAATGGGATTTCTACTCGAACTTCGACTGCAGTATTTTGTTTAGCCAGTTCAGTTTCCTGAGCTTCATCAGCATTTCTTCGGAATACTGACTCCTCCATGGCAAAGTACTGGATCACCACCAGAACACCACTGATGATGATGAGCCACCACGCACACCACTTCCAACTGCCTTGTCCCTCGTAGATGTAACCAGCTGCCACTGGTCCCAGATAAGAGCCCGCGTAGAGAGCAAACAAGTATAGCCCGAGTCTTCTGCCATGTTCATGAAGAAAGAAAATGTCAGTTATCGAGATCTGTACCAACGAGTCGACCGGTGCAGCGGCAACTCCAGTGATAATATTGGCCAAATATAAGCTTCCGAGAGTATCAGACACATAAAGTACGTTTCCTATAATGTTGAGAATGGTTCCCAGTAGATAAACTGGTCGTCTTCCATATTTCATGGCTAGAGGCTGCAATATAACACATCCTATACCAAGGAACAAGTAACATAGGCCCGAGCTAAGATTCATTTGATTGAGCGTGGCATTATAAGTGTCTTGCACCACTACATATACTGGCCCCACCCAGTTGACGGAGGTCGCCAGAATGAAAGCCCACATCCATAGCAATACAAAGTGAAGTTCTTTTCGTTTTCGAGACCAATTGAGGGGGTCATTTGGATCCGAGCTTGGCTGCGGATGCAATACAACATCCCCCTTAGAATGCTCTAATTTCGATGTTCTGCCTTCATCAACCACATAGTTCGTACCGGGTACTGGGAAGCTTCCGCCAGGTTCTCCTTCCATTGTCAATTGACTGCTCTACGAAGTATTGAGCGAGCTGGAGTGTCCATATTTATGCCGCGGCCCAAGCTTTACTGCTAAGATAAGATAATGTACGCGGCAGCGGCAAAATCTGCGTAAAAAAGCAATTCTCATGCACGATAGCTCAATTGACGACACTTTCAAAAGGTACAGGCTCTTAGAGAGCTTCTCATCGACTACACATCGAGCAACACGTAAAACAAAAACAAAATTTTCTAATAACCGAGAAGTGAGAAGCATATCGAGATTGGGCGTGACACCATCACTCAGCGGTTGCTGCGTCTGGCCTGGTTATTTATTTTCGTTGAGAGCAAACTCTCTGACACACACTAGTTACCATACAAAAGTTTATGGGGGTCACCGCTGGACTAAGCCAGTACTCTATATGTCTAATTTAACATGCACATGATCTCTATTTCAGAAGCATTCATATAGAAGTCAAAGAACAACCCTGTCATGATGTACATGATGTAGGAAGAGCGATGTGGTGAGTGATGGTATACTATTTCAAAGCTCGTCTAGTATCATCTTATTGAAAAATGCACCAACACATTATACACGGAGTTAATCAATCTTAATGGACAATTAATTTAGTTTATCTGAAGCTTAGTGATTTCATAAATTTGCAACGAGGGATTGAGCTTGAGCGTCACGTGATCTCAAGCAAAACCATCAATTTTGGCTGCATACCAACTTACGTTGCGGAGCTGCGGATGGTCACAATAGATCAGAAACTAAAATCAATTCTGAATGGAGTCAGTGACGACAGATATGGAATAACTATTGTGTGGCGACCGCCTGTTGATTTGGCAAATATCATCAATGCGGTTGCCAGCCGCCTACAGGATATAGATGGTATTTGGCTCACGCCGCCAGAGCAACTTCATTTAACCGTCGTAGAGATAGCACATTCATTGAGTCAGTCAGAAGCGGAGGACATCAGAAGGAAGATTAATTTCAATGGCGAAATTCGCAAGGTTATTCAGCTGTATAGCATTTTAGACCACGTCCCCAAACTGACGTCTCCTACTTTAGAGTTGACGGAAAGTGCATTGATATTAAGATTAACTGACGACGACTCCGAACACATGAAGTTTGAAGCTTTTAAAAATAAAATGCGGAATGACGTAAAAAGGTTATACCCAGAAATTGATCTGACAGCACCCAAACGCCACTTAAATTCACTTTCTGGTGGGCACATCACAATAGCTCGATTTGTCAAAGAGTTGGCAAAAAATGACGAAATTTATATGAGGGATATAGTAGATAACATTTCAGGATCTATAGCGAAAAGCCAATCCTGGAGGATAGATACTTTTGTCTGCAATTATGGACTTACTTGGTATGGCGGAGGTGAGGAGATGTAATTGCTCCAAGCTTCCGAGCTGAGAGGTACTGTGCTGTCAAATACAGACGTTAATGATAACTGTCTTCTATTGACAGTGTATCGACATAGTAATGACACTATTTATTCATCTCTCAGAATTCAAAAATTCCCCGCTTCTCCCTTTTGAAGTTTTTCAGAAGTTCTGTAACTTGCAACATCGAAATGTTGGCTGAATTGTGGTGTTTCTGGACCTATCTATATATTGACTGATTTAAGTATTCATTGTGCAAATTCTGTCTCCTTTATGCCATTACAGGCTGTCATTTGAGGATTGTTGCTGGCGCGCCGCTGTCATCGGTGGATCGTCAGACATTTGAGACATGCCGGATAAACTACTTACATCGAGTTCACGACCTGGCAGGGCAGTGCTCTTTTATCAGGTCCGGCCCTCTAAATCGTCCGGGGGGATATCGGGATTTTTTCCGCTCTGTGCATGCGACCGAATCGTCGTACATTTGGTTTGGAGAAACTTCGTAGAAATACACTTTCAGTCATACTCGAAAAACGAGCAAATTTCCACAACAAACATGCCCATTAGAGTTGTCAGTCGAGGTGAACACTATCGAAGCGCCATAGCATTGATTTCGGGACAAACAGCCACTGCTGAGTTGCTGTTCAGGGACGGATCTCTACAATCCGTGCTCCGGGTTCTCCAGCTTCGGATAAAATCTTACGTACAATGACGGAAGGACCGTAGATCCCTTCCTATATGAGAAAGTTCCCGGGACAACACGCTGCACTCTGTGCATACCCATCTCGAAGAGGCGTGAACAGTAGCAACAATTCCCTATTTCAGCTATGGTTCCGTCGGGTGGCTAATATGACGGTGACGTCTATCAAAACTGCATAAGAAGAAAACTGATTAAATGATCGACTAAAAGGATTCCCTTTTGTCTGGTCGGGTGAAGAAAACGTATTTAAGTAAAGATTTCCCAGTTTTTAGATAGTCCGTCGGAACTTCGGTACAGCTTGGCATTTTTCGCTTGTTCTTTGTGCTAGGTGCCGCCTCGATAAAACTCCACATTTAAAAGAAGAAAAACAAACAAAGGAAGCAGAGGGGACGGTCGATCTTAATTTTTATATCATCATGGAAACACCGGCAGCGCTTCATTTCAATGAACAGCAATTATCTGAAGCTGAGCAAAATCGGACAAAGCGAACTGCAGGCAGAGATGGACAAATAGAAAATATAGACAATGGGGCTATCGAGAGCACATCAGCAGAAGACTCCATTTCAAATGAAAAGACTATGGGAGTCCCCGGACCTGATGGGAAATACATTATAACGGAGGAAGAATGTTATGATGAACTTGGATACAATTTCCCGACATGGAAAAAATGGATGATTTTAACTGTGATTTTCATTGTTCAAGTCTCAATGAACTTCAATACAAGCTTATATTCCAATGCTCTTACAGGTATATCTGAGCAATTTAACGTTAGTATGCAGGCAGCGCGATGTGGTGCGATGATATTTCTTGTTGCTTATGCTTTCGGCTGCGAGCTATGGGCTCCTTGGAGTGAGGAGCTTGGAAGAAAACCTGTTTTGCAGCTCAGTTTATTCTTGGTGAATATATGGCAGATTCCGGTTGGCTTAGCACCTAATTTTGGATGCCTGTTGGCAGGAAGATTCTTGGGAGGACTCTCATCTGCTGGGGGGTCTGTGACCCTCGGAATGATTGCGGATATGTGGGACTCAGACTCTCAACAGTATGCCGTTGCATATGTGGTATTTTCATCTGTCGGTGGGTCAGTTTTTGGTCCAGTTGTTGGTGGATTTGTGGAGAATTTTCTTGACTGGCGGTGGAATATTTGGATTCAGCTGATTTTTGGTGGGTTCGTTCAAATTCTTCATCTTGTTCTGGTACCTGAAACACGAGTAACCATACTGATGGATAAACATGCCAAACAGCTCAGGAAATCTGGGAAGAACACAAACATTTATGGTCCAAATGAGCTTGTTCCTTGGCGGGAAAGGTTCTCGGCAAAAGAGATATTGATTACATGGATTCGTCCTTTCAAGATGTACCTCACGGAGCCTATTGTGCTGTCGCTCTCTCTTCTAAGTGGATTCAGTGATGCATTAATTTTCATGTTCCTTCAATCATATAGCCTTGTTTACGAGCAGTGGAATTTCACAATTATTGAGCAGGGATTAGCTTTTCTTCCCATTCTCATAGGATACGTCGTCGCTTGGATAATGTTCATTCCCGCCATTAGACGAAATATTCGGGAGCGAGAGCAAAATCCTCATAATGAGCGCTCGCAATACGAATCCAGGTTGTGGTGGCTACTGTTTACTGCACCTTGTCTTCCTATTGGACTTATTGGTTTTGGATGGACAAGTTTGGGACCGCCTGTTCACTGGATAGGCACAATGATATTCTCCGGGATTATTGCAATTGCCAATTACTCTATTTATATGGCCACCATCGATTATATGATAACTGCCTACGGCCCGTATTCTGCTTCAGCTACTGGGGGCAACGGGTGGTCTCGCGACTTCTTAGCAGGAGTTCTCACACTTCCTGCTACACCGTTTTACGAGAACATCGGAGGGAAAGATCATCTAGAATATGCTTCTACGATATTGTTTGCAATTGCATTTGTTCTCGTGCTAGCAGTTTATGTTATTTACTGGAAGGGACCGGTACTCAGAGAGAGGTCTCCGTTTGCTCAGCAGTTGTCTCATGCCAGGCATGAAATGGAAGGCCACAGAGTATCCAGTGTGCCTATAGGTTCGCGCATGAGTAGTTACGTTGCATCACGAAGCGCGTCCAGAAACCAGTCAACAATGCAGTCCCGTAGGAATAGTGAAAATGAGGAGGAAAGGCCTGATATTCACCAGCACAAGAGCTATATTGCTAGAAAGCTATTGGAGACTGGGAGAGTAGTGGGACAGAGCCCGGCTAAATAACATGGAGAAAAACCATCTTTCAGGCTCCTCAGAATATACTTTTTATAAAAGAGACGGGAACCTATTTGGTACCACTTTCGTCTGTTGTATAGATAAGTCATGCATCATTCTTTATAAAATCGCCGAGATGATATTCGCAGAATCAGTAATCCACCCATAATTGCCGATGTTGTATTTCACCATTTCAGTAGCATACTCTGGACTTGTCGTGGCACAAATATCTTCAACCATTATAGTGTCGAAACCTTTGTAGACAGCATCGATCATTGTCCCAAGTACGCATTGATCTGTGTTGACCCCTCCAAAGAATATTGTTGTAATGTTGTGAAAGTCCAAGAACATCTCAAAAGGTGTGGATTTACCCCATAAACCTGATAGCGTGTTTTTGTCGAAATAGAAGTCTGTCTCGCCATGGTCTCCTTCCAAATATGTATCGTAGAGAGGTCCATACTGCTGAGCATTCCAAGAGCCTCTCATGAGCATTGGACCCGCATCGACTTCGCCAATATACCCCATCTCTGAGCCAAACGTCGTGTCTGAACTCAGTTTATCGGAGAATCCATATAGGAATGAAGGCGAAATGGTCCTCAAATCATAGGGTGTTAGGCCCCAATGAACCCATGCGATTTTAAAGCCCTGTTGTCTGAATGCCTCAACCATTTTCAGAGTTGGTGCTACAGCAGCCCTGCCTTTCTCTGCATGGGGTCTCAACTCAGGGTGGAGAAAATAGTTCTGCATATCAACAATTGCTAGTATAGATCTTTCAGGGGCAATAGTAATGGTAGAGTTATTATGGCTATATGTCTTAATGACTTTGGGACTATCGCTCCCACCTCTAGTGAGGTCAAAATTTGAACCATCATACGACCAGAAGTTATAATGATTTCCGAACGTGTTAATAGTAGACCCAATGAGAGCCGGAAATATGAATTGCATTCCAAAAACCATTTCTGAAGATACGCGATCAGGCGACCGTGCTCCCTTTATAGATAATCGGGTATGCATCCATGCAGGTTGATAATGCAGTTAGATAAGCGAGTGGTGGACATTATAGCCGACATTATAGTTGTATTATATACCCACAAAATGGGCACCTGGGACACCTGAGGAGTTAACCATTCGATTCAGTACTTCTCTACGAATTGTTTTTCGTAATAAACAAATTGACTTCCGAGGGTATCCAAGATATACATGCGCTATTAAATGTACTACATGGTAGCTGAGGTCGTTAATGATATGTCGTTTCACATTGAAACTGAGTAGACAATTATTATTAACCAATTAATACCGGGATATGTTAAAAATATGTTAGTATTTGCGACTATTCTATATATCTTTGTAAATTGCGTAGAATTCTATTGTGTAATGATCCTGGTAACGCAGGGTTGCCCTATCATTATTGCTGAGAAGCTTATCATGCAACCATGCTGCAAAACCTCGCCTATCTACGAATTTGAACAGTTTGCTGGCTGCCATAGCTTGGCACATAGCTTCAGACGGTTGGAGGACTAAAAGCTAGTAATTGATGTATATGAACCCCAGGAGAGGCCAAAAATAGACTTCCGAATTCGCCATTGTCATCGCGGAATCACACGATGTGCGGGGGAGCGGGGGAGTTCGGTGGGTCGCTTGTATAGTGTTCGCGTCTCTAAACGAGCAGAAAGAGCAAGGAAAGCCAAAAGTCTGAGAAAGTCCATTATCACGGATCGCTGCGGATAGTTATAATAATTCACAATTGCTGATGTTGACAGTCGATCCTCAGTGAAAGAGGGTTTTGTCGAAGTCAGTCATGTACCCCCGCCGAGAAGTATACGAATTCCTAGCGGAAATGCAAGAAGCGATTTACATATAAAGTCAACAATTGTGGCTTAGAACTTTACGAATACTCCGAATAAGTGAAAAACTATGGTTCGCCGTATCCAGATAAGTGATGGCTGGCAATTCAAACAGACGTCGAATAATAATGATGGTCTGTGCTCGGACCATTTCTACGATGCGAGCGGATTCCCCACAGTAATTCAGCAGGACCTGCTGCACCACAAACTGATCCCGAATCCTTATCACGATGAAAACGAAATCAAGACTTTGTGGGTTAATGAATCTGATTGGACATATAAAACATCACAGGTACCAAGTCTGAGGTCGAATAGCGATGAACGTGTGGATTTGGTATTTGAAGGATTGGATACTGTTGTGGAAGTTATTCTCAACGGAAAAACAATTTTGAATGGGAAGAACATGCACGTCTGTTATCGAGTCGATGTAACCCAGTTGATCAGAGACCACGGAGACCAGCTCTCGGTTCTTGAATTGCGTTTCAAAAGTGGGGTTGTCGAGTCACGGAAGGAGCGGGATCTTCGAGGTTACAAGGGAAATACCACTGATGTTCATTACGGTGGTAGTGAGCGCCTGTATCTTCGCAAGGCGCAGTACCATTGGGGATGGGACTGGGGTCCTGCAGTTCAACCATGCGGTCCTTGGAAGCCTATCTATTTTGAGGTCTTCAGGTCCCGTATCTCTCAGTTCACTGTCAAGTCTACTGTTTCTGAAGACTTGTCCAATGCTCAAGTAAGCATTTATGGAGAAATTGAGGTCCCCACTGCAAATCAGGTAATTACTGTCACTCTCGAAAATCCTAATGGGAGCGAGTTTCATAAAGAAAGCGTCTCTGTAGCAAACGGGAAATTTTCCACAAAAGTTGCGATTCCGACTCCGCATTTATGGTATCCATTCATGTATGGTGAGCAGCCATTATATTCTGTGCAGGTGAATTTGGATAATGGTCATACTTTAAGGAAGGAAATTGGGCTTCGCAAATTGGAGTTACTCCAAGAACCAGTGCAAGGAGAAGACGGACTGTCATTTACATTTAAGATCAATAACCAAGCTGTTTTCTGTGGCGGCTCTAATTGGATTCCTGGCGACTTTTTGCTACCAAGAATGACTCCAGAGCGCTACGAAAGATGGATCCAATTGGCCAAGAGTGGAAATCACTCCATGATCAGAATATGGGGAGGGGGAATATTCGAAGAAGAGAGCTTTTATAATACATGCGACAGAGAGGGTGTCCTTGTGTGGCAGGATTTTTTGTTTGCCTGCGGAAACTATCCAGCGTATGATGAGTTTGTCGAGGAGGTCAAAACTGAATCTACACAGTTTCTCCACAGAGCAGCACACCATCCGTCGCTCGTTTTGCTTGCTGGAAACAATGAAGACTACCTTCTAGCTGAACGTTGGAAGTGGCAGTGGGATATCGATGACGAAGTCGGACCATGGGACAATACTGATTTCCCAGCTAGAAAAATATATGAGCGTGTTCTTCCTGAAATATGTGAGGAGCTCTGCCCTGAGATCCCCTACTGGAGGAGTAGTCCGTACGGCGGTAAAGCTTCTTCCAACGATCCTACTGTTGGGGATACCCATATTTGGAATGTCTGGCATGGTATCATGTCCCCGTATCAAGACTATATCAAGTATATGTCGAGGTTTGTAAGCGAGTTTGGATTTGGCTCTCCTCCGAATATAAGAACTATATCCGCTGCCATTACGGATGCTAAAGAGCGATATAGCCAAAGTCGGACATTTGATGTTCACGATAAAGGACCAGGAAACAAACGCCGACTGGGGATGTATATGGCAGAAAACTATCGATTCCGCATGGAACCATTTGAAGACTTTATATATTGTGCTCAGCTCTTGCAAGCAGAAGCTATGGAATATGCTTTGACGCTCTGGAGGCGTGAGTTCAAGGGTCCTGGAAAATACTATTGCTCTGGAGGCCTTATATGGCAACTCAATGATATTTGGCCAGGTACATCCTGGGCATTGGTGGATGTCGATGAAATCCCAAAGCTTGCTTTTTATAAGACAAAACAAGCGCTGGCTCCAGTGGTTGTTGGAGTCACTCGGGTAGCGACAGAGCAGCCACCATCAATTGTTAACAACTACCCTCCAGAGAAGGGTATGGCCCAAGTGTGGGCGGTCACCGTGCACGGAGAACAAAAGGTCAAACTGGTAATTAAGGGATTTGACGTCGCGACCGGAAAGCCTGTTAATTTGCCCATCAAAGAAGCATTGGTGGACTTAAGTGCAAATTGCTCTACTGAACTATCTGAATTTCACATTCCACATAACCGCACCACAGTTCTTAGTGCGTACTTGATTGATGTTCAGAACGGAAATCAAATTGCCAGATATGTCTCGTGGCCAGAACCGTACAAGTATTTGGCATTTTCTCCAGTTCCGACTATTACCATCGACACTTCAGTGTCTTGCATCGTGAAAATTTCCAGCGATGCGCCGTTAAAGGGGCTTGTCCTATATGTCGGTGCTGATGAAGGCTCTGAAGCACTCTGGGAGGACAACTACCTTGACGTCGTCCCAGGAGAGATTATATCTGTAGGAGTAAAGCAACTCGGGAACCGTAAAGTACACTGCAAGTGGCTGTGTTACTGGGAATGCAATCCTACAATAAGGTACATCTAACCCATTCTAAAGCTCTGTTAAATAAGCAATATATCTTCGTTCATATCTTTCATAATATCCATCCATGGCATGTCGTCGTTTTGCTGTTCGTAGCGTCTTTTCCAGACTTCGAGCACTATGTTCTGGGCTGCCAATACATTGATATAGCCAAATCTGTATCCTTTGGCATTGTACCAACCAAGTATACGGCGATTTTCGTCCATGGCTTCGCAGCTGACAATAAATATTGGCCAGAGAAGTCCGCAAACACCCATGTCTGAATATAGAAGATCTATCTTATCCACAGCGGAAACGCATTCTCCTACAAGGTCTTGGACTGAAATCGTTGGCACATGCTGAATATAGCGCCGGAAATATACCAGGCATGCATAGTAGTAAGTTGATGCATGTAACCTTAAGATCTCTTCATGAAGTGGGGTATCGCAGTCAAACCTCTGAAATTGAGGATCATTGGAGATTATCTTGTGCTCAAGAGCCTGAACAACCTCTAGAGAAGGCTCCTCCGTACACTCTAAGATGTGGTTGATATTGACTATAGCCTCAAATATCGGCTTGGTCAATCCGTACTGCTTGTCTAAGAAGTATGAGTTTGCGGACGACGCGAGCCACAGGTTATCTCGACAAAACCCGCCCCACACCGACGATCGATCTGATCCAGGCATTGGTCCTATGCCGTCCAAGCAAAGAAACATCTGATATAGCTTCGAGAAATTTTCAGATTTGATCCAGGAGGAGCCTTTGATAGTTGCCAGCCAATGATGCGCACCCTGCATATGCAGTCGCCAGGCACCTCCATCATTTGATACCATATCCAGCATCATGAGCAGAGTGAAGGTGCTGAATATTGCATCCATGTCGGAAAACGACAACGATTTGTTGAATGAATTGGCCAGATACTTGATAGACTGATAGTAGTGTCGTTTTCCTGCCACGTAATCTGCCTCTGTAGAAGCCGAAAAAGACAGCTTGTGTGTGATGTTGTAGGATGCCAGTGCATATATTGCATGTCGCAGGGCAGCATATGATTCGCTGTCGTTCTGAGTGAAGTATGGGGAAATGGCTAGTGGAAGGGTTATCGTCCTGTGGGGATTAATATCCCAATTCATCGGCACAATTGATACCTCAGTCATAAATGTTGCCCAATGATTGACCAGATACGAAAACTCCCAAGGCATGGCACTTATTCCACGAGAGATATCGCATAGGTCCATATACCTGCGAGCAACAGTGGAAGCCGTGAGGTTCTCTAGTGACATGTGTGCCCCGGACGTGCCTTGAGATGAACGTGCAGTCGATGCGACGACTTTAAATGCGCTAAAAGGGCCCTTGACAAAGTCGTCAGAGATGCATGCTGCTCCGGAAATCACGTCGTCTATCCCATCTAATTCCTCCAGCATGTCGTCGACTTCGTCCAAGCTGTATGAAGGTGGCAGGGATTCCGTCCCGTCAAATATAGATCTCCGCGACAGTTTTCCCTCTGAACTCGCGTCCTCCCATACTAATTTAATCCCATAACCGGCGCAGTCTATACTACTGGCAATGCATTTGCGGCAGCGAGGTTTGTTCTCGTCGCACTTGAGTCCTCTTAGCCGGCATGTCCAGCATCCAGTGAACGTCCTCTTAGTTTTATATACTCTTTTGGAGACAGCATTTTTTTTCGGTCTTTTCATTCTTCGTATAAGAATGGCAGCTCGTGGTGTTCCAAATACCAGTGGTTGATTTCACAGCGATTTGATGCAAAGGAATAAAGCGTCGTCTGATACGATATGATAACGAGTGTCTCAGGGGTATCCATGCCCTATATTATAAGTTCTCGGTGAGTGCCTGCGCTATAGGTACGGGAGTTACGTAAGAGACATATCTGCACAAAGGTTGATAAATAGCCAATGCTTCTATGACCATTTTTAAAACTAAAACCAGAAAACCAAAATTAAAACCAAAACTGAAAATGAAGACGAAAATGAAATATTATCAAAAAGTCCACAGCCACTAATGAATTGAGTCAAATGAATCCCCTTGTAGCGCCGATTGTCGTTAGGAGGCAACCACACCTAACCGCACGCGATGATCTTCAAGGCATCTCGGGTATCTGGTAAGGACTCGCTTCGAGTTCAAGCTAATCAATCTGATAATTTGCAACAGATTTGCTGCGCAAAAAATAGAGCAGAAATCATAAAAAGCTATAGATGACTGGCAGGGGGATAAATGACAAGTTGAGGGGCGCTGAACTTTCACGATCTATGCTTGGCGACTTTGCTGCGTAGATACTTCGGCAATTACTATACATAATCGTCCAATATAACTGAAAGTCGAATGGCACCTGAATCGTAGTCTGTCTCGAAACCTACCTGATTGGCCAGGTCCATGTTTATGGCGATACTCAAATGAAAAAAACCTCACTCGAGTCGATTGATATTGCTGGTCTTACTATTTCCCAATATAGCCACCTGCAGGCTACTTCTGTATGAAACGCCACACACAGACATACTGTAGTCCAGTTATACTTGGCCAACTTGTAACAGATAGTGGTTGGATATCACGCTCTATTCCAACCCGTTATCTATTCGACGTGTTGCACAGCATTATATCGGTCAGCAGTGAAGTTGTACCAGCTTTTGGTGAGGTCTAGGCGCTGTCACTCATTGGTTGGTGGTGATATACTGGTTGCAAGGTAGCTACGAATGCCCCCAAACTGCGTTGCGTTGCGTTAAGCTGATTATCGGTGTTGTCTACAAAAGAGAAGAGTACTGCAAGCTCAGTTGACTTGATGGCGGTTGAGGAAGTGTCGCACTTTGCGTGCACGAGGTGCCACAAATTGAAGGTGCGTTGTTCGTACACAGCTGGACGAGCCTGTGCTCGATGCGTCAAAGCAGATGCTCAATGTATCAAGAGGTCTTCCGTGTCGAAGGGCGGCAGACCACCGAGGACGAAGTATCCTGGCGTCATGGTAGGAACAGTCAATAATCTCTATGACAGAGAAAGCCCTGGTAGCAGCTCTGCGTCTACACCTTCAGGGACTTCGCGAGTGCCTGCTATTAGACGGCTGCTTCAGGACGGCACCATCTCGCTGGAGGAGGGAGAACGATTGCACAAGTACTATTACGACAATCTGCATGCGGTATTCCCGGTTGTTGTTGACGAGACCTCGTCATTTGAGGCAAAACTGGAAGATAAGCCCACTCTGCTGATGTGCATGCTGGCGGCGGCTGGGCGAGAGATATCCCAGGTAGGCCGTCTGTTGGCAGAGGTCGCCATGGAAGAGCTCTCGTACAGGCTTCTGATGACTGGAGAAGCCACTGCTGAGCTTGCCTCTTCTGCGTATGTGGTTCTGGCTTTCACTGGCGAGCTGGCTATTACAACGCCTCTGACGAAATTCCACCAGTCGTCATACTTGATGGCTATTATGAGCCAGTGCTTGTCTTTCCTTGGGAAGGAAAACAGTAACATAGCGGATATCAGCCGGGTGACAATATTCCATTTCATTGGTAACGCGACATTGGCGTTCAACAGCAACAACATGATGCAGAACGTCTGGACAGACGCGCATGACAAATGTGTCGAGCACCTGAAGAATTCAGTGTCCAAGTTGGACAATATGACTGTCCATTACGCAGAATTCGGTGGGCTGCTTGGGGAAGTTATGAATATGAGTAACCTATGGAGGGCCGCCAACGATACCAGTGACCGACAGCCCACTGTGGATCAACTCGACAAGAGGATAGAGGATTTCATCGGGACGCTATCCCCACAGCCGCTGGAACTGGAGTTTATTTTTATTACCGGTCTGCGCATTCTCAGGCTCGAGTTGCATCTATTGAATACGGAGCTTTTCTCGAAGTCGATCGTCACGCTTGATCGTCACTTGCTGCAGTCAGCCAATACCACCATGTCTACTGCTCATGATGTTTTGAACTCATATATCGAACTGGGGAGCCAAATCTGCTATTACCCCATATTCATGTACTTCAAGCCGCTGCAGGCTATTATTGCACTCGTCAAGCTCTACAATATCATGAGCAAATACGGCATAATGTTGGATATCGACGTCTTGGAGCCCATGGCGCAGCTCCGATCGATTTGGAGTACTCTCAACAGCGGAGCAGATGCTCTCAAATTGCTTTCTAAGGCAGAGATGTGGATGCGGACCGCCAACAAGAGTCGGTCCAGTCAATCTGAGACGTCGAGTATAATGACAACAACGAGCATAATGACGTTATTTGAAGGTCAGGCGAAACAGCAGCCTCTGCCGAGCAACAATGTTCCAGAATGGGACATTTCGGCGTTGTTTGCTGAAGTGTTTGGTGAACAATTCACAGGAATGGCTGAACCAATGTATCAGGCATACGAAGCTGAACAAATGTTGTTAAGTAAATGAACATAATGAACTCCTCCACTACATATACTACTTGGTTATAGAAAATAATAATTCCTAGGGAACGACTGAAAAAGCACTCAAAAAAACACAAAGAAAGCTAATGGTTTGCAGCCAAGTCTATAACGATCCACGTTCAAACCATTAGGCAGAAGCCAAATACAAGAAATAAAGCGCGTCTCAATACGGCTGTTAAAAATAAGCAAAGCCCCGTCGGTAACGTGAGAAGCCATTGCATTAGAAGAATTGAAGAAGAAAGATATCGGTTTGCAGACAAGTCCTATACGATCCACGTTCAAACCATTAGAGAAGAGCCAAAAATACAAAAATAAAATGCATCCCAGATGGACATTGTAACAAGCAAGCCACGAGGGAATATATGCCAGGGCATTGATTGCGTTGAAAAAAAAGAAAAAATATCGAAGAAGAAAAAATATCAGGATCCAGCCAAATCCTAGGCGATCCACGTTCAAACCATTAGAGAAAAGCCAAACACAAGAAATAAAATGTATTTCACGAGGGCTGTTGAAAACAACGAAGCTCCAGAGCTTTGCTCAACACCAACACTTTCAGTACTAGCTGAAGTCGTCGTCGCTTGTGAAATTGCCGGCTGAGTGGCAGTTGTCTCACTGGGTTTTATGAGTGGAGCCTCCGCAGCAGCCGTGCTTACCGTCGATTTGGGAGTCTCCTCAGAAGTAACCGCTTTGGGAGTCTCCTCAGGAGTCACCGATTTGGGAGTCTCCTCAGAAGTCACCGTCAACGTAATTGGTGTTGTCTGAGAAGCTTTCACCAGAGCTGCAACTGTAACAACATGGGTGCTTTCAGTCACTGTAACAGCAGGCGTTGCAGTAGTAACTTCTTCAGAACATGGCACTGTCAATGTAAGCGTAGAGGTGACAACCTCATAAGACGTCACGCCAGAAGTAGCAGTTGAGCAGGGAACTGTAACTACAACTGTTGTGACGACAACTGTATAGGAAACGGCTCCAATCTCCTGGCTCGACGGCGCAGACGTGCTCACCGTCACAGGTGGGGATGGTGCGGCTGACTTCGTGCACTCTGGACAGGGAACAGTAGTAACCAACGTAGACACTTGCGTTTCCACAGACAATGAGGTCACTCTGCTTGGCAGGCTGACGGAGGGAATAGAAGATGGTGTAGAGCTCACTGTTGGGAGCACTGTCGGACTTAGACTGTAGCTGGACACGCTCGAGACAAGGATTGAAGATGACGACACACTGGAGGGTGTTTGGGTGACCGTTGTTGAGATAACAGATGAGGGGATCTCGCTCGACTCTGTAGACGAAGTTGTAGAGGATGTCAACTGGAGACTGCTGTTGCTGTAATACACAGAGCTGGGTAATGACACTGAGCTCGAAGGCGATGTGCTGCTCGTCGATACCTCTGGGGCACTGGTAGTACTGCTACTTATCAGAGTTGGCAAGCTGCTAGCAGTTGAACTGCTAATAGTGGATGTAACGCCAGTAGATGGCAGCGAGCTACTCGTAGTGGATGTTGTGGGTGAACTTACCGCCGACGAACTCGTCACTGACGAACTCACCACGGATGGACTCACCACTGGCGAACTCACGACCGACGAACTCGTCACTGGCGAACTCACAACCGAGGAACTCGTCACTGGCGAACTCACGACCGACGAACTCGTCACCGACGAACTCGTCACTGACGAACTGCTTCTGGGCAATGAGGTTGTCGAGCTTGATGAACTTGGTTTGGATGAGCTGAATGAACTCACTGTAGTCACAGAGCTAGTTGGCGAGCTGCTGCTGGGTCCGGAAGAGCGCGAGCTTGACAAACTTGATACCGATGACCTAGGGGTACTCGCAGAGGTAGACGACGAAGTACTTGTTCGACTGGACAACGAAGAGCTGGAGGAAGTAGATTTGGACGAGCTTGATGACGACGCACTCGAACTTGAAGGTATCAATGACGAAGAGACCCGAGAAGTTGTCCACACGCTGGATGAAGATGAACTTCTAGTACTTGAACTTGACGAAACCACAGAGCTGGAAAACGAAGAGCTACTGACAGTTGACGATATCGACATAACAGAGCTAGATGAACTGCTGCTACTGGAAATCGTCGAGGTCCGCCAACTTGAAGAACTAGAGGCCCGAGATGAACTAGACGAACTAGAAGAACGAGACGAACTAGAAGAAGAGAACCATGTGCTTGAAGGTACACTGCTTGACGGGATTGACGATTGGGCCGATGACGACATCGATGTTGAAGTCGTGAGAGTGCAGGTTGGACTGTATGCCTGACAATTATGACTGAAAGAGCTGATTTTCCCATATGAGTTTGACAAGTCTGCAATCAAGACATTAATACTTGATATCTGACTCGAAGTACCAGAGTAAGTGCAAATAGAAGTGAACTGATTGGCCCAATCTACTATTGCCTCGATCAGTTGACTCAAGTTTGGTTGAGTCCTTTGAACTTCTCCAAGGACGGTGTCAATTGAAGTCAATGTTGCACTAAAGGCGTCGTAAATGCGCTGGGTGTCGCATGTATTAGGATTTGCTGGCGGAGCGCTGCCAGCGTCAAGGGCATCCTTGAGAGTGGTGACACTATCACCGCTCTTGAACTCAGCAGCATCATTCTGAATAGTAGTGAGGTCAGTGATACAAGTAGACGCACCGGGTGAAGGGGCGGAACACGTACAGGCAGGTACACTAGGAGGAGGCCTACCTCTCTTCTCAAGTCCATAGACATCTTGTTTGATCCTGTCTGTACTCGCAGTCGTGGAGCCAACAAGAAGAGTCGCCAGTATGATTACTGTTACCCAATTGACAAAGTTATCGAACAACATTTCGATGGGGACCTTGGTATATTATCTCAGCGAATGAAACTTGGATGTGGAACTGACAAGAATATTGTTTAGTGAATGAGGCCGTGCTTTATTTCAATTTACATGGCAAGGATTCCATTTATATTAGAACTTGGGCCAGCCTATTTGCGGCCTGTTTGCTCGACCAATGCTGCTAATCTCTGAGGTGGTATTCTGCTTACGGGTACATGCTTAGCTCAAAGATCGACAGCTACGTTGCGTTCAAAGATCGACAGCTACGTTGCGTTCTATCAGCTAATGTGACTCGTTGCATGGCATAAAAAGCACTGCTCTGTGCTTCAACATGAGTTTACTGGCTGCTAAATCCATGCTACTGCACACCAGTCCAGTTTCGGCGGCTGCCACGGCCGTGGGCAGCACTATTCAAGTGGGCCCTACTGTAGGCAACCATGTTCAAGTGGGTTTAAGTGCAGCAAGTGAATTGAACCCACAAGAGGAATGCTCCAATTTTGGGCAAGAGAGTGAATGTTGGCAGGACGCTAGTTGGGCCAAGCTCAGGCTTACCAAGAGTCACGAAGTTAGCCTACCTTTTTGGAATCCGTTCATCCTTTACTATTATAGTAGTATTGTGGTTTTTCCAGTCAAAAATGGCTTATTTTACGCCCAATCTTTCTTTGAAAACAGATGTCTTTTTTCAGAAACGCAATGTCAAATTGGTTGCAAACGCCGGATCTAGCAATATGCATCTGACCGTTAATTTATGCAGATTACTCCACCTTTGCAAATAATAAAAGCAAAATGTTCTATCAATCTCTCACCATCTGGTATGATAAAGACTGTATTTTCTTTTGCCTTCGGATCTTGATTCTAATAACGGCATGGTTAATTTTCGATCTTTAAGTTTTAGCCTACCGCTGGAAACTACCGGCTTGGAAATAGTCAAAAAAGGAAAGACAGTGAAGGAAACAAAACCAAAAGAAAATTCCTTACAATTATATTTGTCTCGGGCTGAATTGTACATGTCTCATATACTTTTGAACGAAGATACCAATTGACTGATGGTAATACTTCGATAGTGCAGCTAATAACAATAACGTTGCAATACCTTACTGTGCAATTTTTTCAAATTCGATGCATATGACGCTTTCCACATGCATTTTCTCGGTCATCCTGCGGGCTCGTCCTGCTGCGTCAGTTCCAACAGCACACGCGCTCCGGATCCACAGATGAGGCGTCCGTCTGAATCCGGACGAATGCATGCATATACTGCAAATGAATGGACTAGTCGAGTTTGTATTAATTGCTAAGCCTCTCCAGAAGGCGGGAGAAACAATAAGACCCCATTCGTATCTCGTGCCATACTGCAGTTATGAAATGCGGATGCAATAATATCCTGACTGTCAACTGTGAGGAATTGAAACTAACCCACCACTGCTGAGCAATTACGTTTTTTTAAGTTTTGCATGTAAAACTGAGAATAAAGATTAACATCCCCGATCTTTTCCTGCTCGGATTGTTAACAAGGCGTTCTGTCTCTGACTGATATACGCGGCTAGTTGCAAATTTGTTGGAAAAACGGTCTGCATGCAACTGCATGCGGTGTGAGAGTGGGCCCTGCAGCGTCAGGGCCACTCGCAGCTATATCTGGTTAGCCACACTATGCTCCAAGAGCGAAAAATGGCCGCCCGAACTACGAAATTCCGCATCACGGCGCGACGACGCTCCATACCCCGGCTAAATGAAGTTAGTGGACCCGCTACAACACTTGGTTTTAGGATTGCTGTTTGTATTGACGATGTGGAACGAGCAGCGACGCATCCGATAGGTCTGTTGAAGACATGCGACCCATGTCCCGGGATATCTGCTTCCCCACTTTCCGTTTTCTTTTTTTCAATCTAGTAAAGCGTTGACCATCTAGTATGAGACAATTCAGTTTGCCCACATCTGCGACTGTTGGTGAATTCTCCCATCTAATCCCCTGACATAGAATGCTTCTAACAATCGGAAGCGAATTGATAACAGAGGATAGTAAGAAGATTCAATGGGCGTCGTTTCTGAATGATTCCTCAAGGAATGGCCTGGTTACTCTTATTCACGTAAAGAATTGCCTGTTTCGGAAGTGTGGAGTCAAAAGGAAGATGCATGAACCACAGGAAGTTAGAAATGAAGCTAAAATAGATCACAAAGGGCTCCCCAAATATTTTTGGAGGTGGCCCTTCTGAGACATAACCCAGTACCTAGTTCAGAATCTAAATATATATCCCTTGTGGCAGTACTGTAGCTTCTACCAACTAGCTCTACACCACTTTTTTCCAGTGGTCGCTGGAAGCATTCCCGAGTGGCGTCTGTAAGTCCAGAAAGTAGTCTAAACTCTCAAATGATATATCTATATAAATCTCTATTATTGTACTAACTGTTGAGTGGCGACAATATCATTGGACTCTGCAGTCTTTGTCATTTCCGATTGTATTGTTTCGCCCCTGGAAACTACTATTCCATGCATTACCGGCTCCATATCATCTTCCCAATATATGTACTCACCGATATGCACTGCATCAGTCCCAATATGTTCATCTTCTTCCGAAAGCCTGATCTTCAGGAATGGTATTTTATTCATAATCAGCAGCACTAAGAATGAAATCGAAAAACTCCAGCTGAGAATTGCCAGTGAACCAGCGAGCTGATATCCCAATTGGATGTAATGGTGATTCATCCAACCTCCTGGGATTTCAGTAAACCCGTCAAGTCTTGCAATATAATCGGCTGCGAATAGACCAGTGAGCATGCTTCCAACAAAGCCACCCACAGCATGCAGTGCGAAAATGTCCAATCCGTCATCAATTTTCAGGACATGCTTTAGATCAACTGCGTAATTCGTTGCCAGGGAAGTGACCACTCCGACAGGAACCGCCGTATATATAGGAATGAATCCTGATGCAGGTGTTATACCCACCAGCCCAGCAATTGCCCCTGTACACAGCGAGATCACAGAGAATCTGCGCGACTTCTTGAAGTAGTCTAAGAGCATAGAAGTTAAAGCACCAGACGCTGCTGCTAGGTTTGTGTTCGCTGCCGCGTAATATCCTCGAATTGTAGCGTTCCCAGATGACCCTCCATTGAATCCAAACCAACCGAACCACAGAAAAACTGTACCCAGCACCACGGATAGAACACAGTGTGGCTTATATTCAGGGAGTTTTGTGGCGGCAGGATCATTCCTCTTCCCACAAACCAGAGCATATGCCAACGCTCCCGCGCCACTGCACATGTGTACAGGACCCCCGCCTGCAAAATCAAGGCCTCCCATTAGTGCTATCCAGCCGGCGGGGTTCCACGTCCAGCAAGCAATTGGACAATAGACAATTGTCATCCATATAAATAAAAACACCATCATTGGAATAAGTCTG
Organism: Sugiyamaella qingdaonensis; assembly: GCA_030569235.1. NCBI lineage: Eukaryota > Fungi > Ascomycota > Dipodascomycetes > Dipodascales > Trichomonascaceae > Sugiyamaella > Sugiyamaella qingdaonensis. Next base: position 229,271 of record JAJMKI010000015.1, read on the forward strand.
GCGCGCTCATGAGCTCCTCCCACCATGATCATTCCGGTGGCTGCCGCAAACATGCACTGGTAAAACATGAAGAGAATATCAGGTACCAGTGGAGCTGCCGAAGCGGGAGCTGCCATAACATTCATGAGTCCGAAGTTGTCTAGCTTCCCGATAAACCTGCCAGCTTCATGAGAGAATGCCAACGAGTATCCCCACAGAAACCATTGAAAAGTAACCAGCGAGCAGGCCATCAGCGACGCCCATACCAGCGATAAACTGTGCTTCTTGCGTGACAACCCTGAATACAATAATCCAATTCCAGGTATCATTATCCAGACTACCACTGCAGCTGCCATTATCCAGACACAGTTGGCTAAATTGTACTGATCATTGATATCCTCCGTTAGAGAGTTCCCTCCTGGTGATCCCATGGTGAAGGTGAGTATTACGAGTTACAACGCCAGTGCACCACCAACCACATATATATTTCCCGACGGCTGAATGCCAAGAACCGCCAGCGTTTGGGGAGCCAGCGTATCTTTGAACTGGTATGCTTTCTCAGGTGCAGATCTGCCGTCAAAAAGATATCGCAGTGCATACATCTCTTATCTGCGAAAAAAATTCCTATTTTGGCATTTTTCGGAAGGCTAGGTCATGGTGAGTTGCTGATGATTGGATAGGGTTGAGCTATCGAGCAGCGAACAGATGTTAAAATGGCAGAGATCGGCATGCTCTCGCTAGGACTTGCTAACAACTTCAAGTCCGCTTGATAAGCTCTACAAAAAGTCAAGCATTTCCGACATATGCCAAAAAGCTTTGAAGCAAAAGTAATTGACAGGTTTCCGTTCTTATCATCGCAATATCTGTAATGCACTGCATTTTTGTCATGTATCTCACTCTTTCGCTTCTGTCGTAACATGTCGAACATAGCACAGTGCCATTCTATACTACTCAAATACAGTTATATAGAAACAACGTTGTGAATTAGGAATAGAGTCAAAACATAGGAGGCGCTGTATTGCCTGAAAAAGAAAAGATTGCAAGGGTAGCAACTCAAAATTCTAACAATTGCGGGACGCAAATTAAGATAAGAAACTCCCAGGAAATACTTATCATTTCGTTGTCATTACCAATCATTTATCGTATCTACACAGACCCACACATATGTGATTTCGTTGAAGTTTATGCAATAATCAATAGATAAACTCTCCAATGTCATTTTGTGGTGAGAGGATTGAACATCTTAATATCATGCTGTACATTCAGCAGTCTTCGAGTTACGAAAAATGTGATGCAGTTATGACATTAATATCACTCTTGTCTGGTGCAAAGTGCAATATCGGATATAATATACAGTAAGTGCTAGTTTCAGCACAATCTATGATTGTTTCTCATTTCCAATATGAAGCACCCAAATTCAACCATCAATTAGTTTCCCCCTAATGACACCATTTAAGTTTGAATTCACATATCCAGCAAGAATTTCACGCAGCGAATGATAGTCGTAAAAAATTATAAGAGCTGATTTAGGCTTTCATTCCATTTCTGATATCACTCCAAAGTGAACTAAAGAGGACTCGCAAGATTATAAAATGGCAATTTGGGGTTTCAGGTCTGTTATTTTGTCCCAAGGTTATTCGGACTACAGCAGGTGATGTTGATAACCATTACGAGACAATCGAATAATATAGATTTTCTTCTCAAATTGTAGAACGGTATTGTCTCATGCTCATCTTGCTCCACAGTCAGCAGCTCTTCGTAGGCGTCGAAATGAAACCTTTCGGAAAAACTTCCTATATAAGTGGGTCACATTTCGAGTGGATTCGGAAGTGATAATTGAAAGACTATGATATTTCAGGGTAGAAATTAGATACACGTCAAGTTGATTGTTAATAATATTTCAACTCAAGAGGCTCGTTTCGTTCCTTTGAAACTAGAAAAAGCCGAGAGTATAGACGTTGTATGTTTTAAGCTAAGCAGGTATGTGAAACTTCTCACTGTAGTAATAGTTCTTTGGATGTCATACTCACAGATGAATTTCTTTCCAAGGTCTGACAAATGTGTTCCGCCGAAGTATTGACTCTCGATGAAGTATACGCCGACAGCATGTCTGACGTACCCTATCCACCTTAGCTTATCTAACTGACATGCTCCTGTCGATATATTTTGGTGACGCTGACTCCGAAATTCATGGTCATTATAAGTCTACTCACTAGCATTCGATCATTAACTCATCATCCGTCTTCTGTTGACAGATTAGAATGCTGTTTGTTTTACTCGTCAATCTTAGCTAATTTGTACCCAAATTACCGCAGCCTGCAACCTTGCATGAAAATACGCTCTGCGGCTAGCCTTGCCGTAGATGAACTCCGTTGACAAGTTTGGTTGTTATTTCCATGAATGCGCAGTCCCATGAAACATTGGTCATGAATAGGAATAGGAAGAGTCCAAACTTCAATGACCTTCCTCTGGAAGTTGTTGCCAAAATATTCAGTCATCTGACTTGCCAAGAGCTAGCTGAATACCGGCTAGTAGCGGCTCTATGGAACGACGTCGCATTGGAATATGCGGAGATCTGGAAGATTCAAGGCATTCACATGGTGGAAGGCTGCCTTGAGCTTCTAAGTGGCACCGAAGGAAGAATTCCGGAGTTGCATTTCAGTGCATGGATAAATGGGAGATTCAAGCAAGAGCAGCCTGATGTTACATATGCACGAATCTCCGATATTGGGAAACGGTATGGCCATAGAATAGATTCACTTTATATGCATTATAAGCCGAGCGACAAGCTTTCGTCAGTGTTTGAGGTTGGTGGGTTATTCAGTGGATTGCGGAGGCTGATGATACAAAGCTTTTCTTACTGGACGTTTCGCAACATCACTCAATTACTACACTTCCTTCCTCAACTGGAAGAACTTTCTATAATGTCAAAATTCAGCGTGCGGGAGTTGGATAACGAGTACAGCCATGAGTTTCCTTCACTACGCAAGCTGATGCTAGGCGGAGGTGATCCTGATCCATATAGTGGGATTCTCTACTCGGATAGGTTCATTTCCAGACTATTGACACTCATGCCAAACGTGACACAGGTGGATCTGTTGCAGTTCAGGCTTCCTTCAGAAGGCCCGACTTCAGATGTAATCCGCTCAAGGATTGAGAATGGTATTCTTGAAAGCGTGGGGCTAAAGCTTGGGCCCTCAGACGACGATACTGACGATGGGTACTCGGTACTGCCGTTGTTCGATGCTAGGAAGCTGAAGAAGTTCTTTCTTTTTGCAGATGATTTTGAAGTCGACGGTAGTAACTGGTCATCAGTTGGGATAGAATCTGATGGGGTTGACCAACTGGAGGCGTTATTTCTATTCTCATTTTCTTCTCTGCATTCGCTGTTGTGGCCACGAATCATGGAATTCTACCATATCGGCTCCGAAGTAAAGCTGTTGGAGATTTCCGAGCCACGAGAGTCTGGTGGAGCAATGCAAACCATAGTCGAGTTATGTAGGCTGTGCCCGAAAATTGGGACTCTAGCAGTCAATTGGCCGACGGCATTATCTATTCGAATGGTTATAGAATTTATACTCACTGTTCCCAGTTTGAAGGAAGTTTCAATTACTGGATGTACCTGGACAGATAGCGAGGATGCCGGAGTGATTCAATACGCTACTTCTTTAAGGAAGATGCATTTTGCGAACCTTCACATACCGTCTAGAGCGATTGATGCATTAGCCGAAAAATCTATCCATGTCTTCACCAAATCCAGCTTTTTTGTGCATGCTGACTATTGGGACCATATTGGACATCACTATCGTCCTGGTGACAGCTTCTTTCAAAGCCAGACACCTAATGAAAACCAGGCTTCTTGAATTGTACTATTCCTGCCTTCAGCAAGTGTCTTGACTGATTATCTACGAGAAAGCTAAAAAAAATATTTTGGTTATTTCTATAGTGTCAATCATTACGGCTTACATTGACATTTGACAAGTTTACCAGCTGATACCGTGATCCTTGTATAGAGTGACCTCATCCAAGATCTGCTCGGTGTCAGAAGCAATAAACAACTCCGTCAGGTGAGTTGAGTTGTGGAAGATAAGCTGGGACCAACCATAGTTGGCATATTGTACGACCTCCGTGTAGTCAGGAGCAGGCGAGTTAGGAACGCTGTGGCCCTCATAGTTACCAGCACCACCTGTGGTGATATAAAGAGGAGCCTTGGGGTTGTTCAAGCCGTTGGGATCAATAACTCCCTCAGCAATTGGGGCATCTCGTTCATAGTAGTGAACATGGCCGGACCAGAACAGATCAACGTTGTACTTCAGCAGGATACTCTCGAACGCATCACCGCATGAGGTGCAAATTGTGTTGGCGCTGTACCAGGGTCTGTGGCCACTTACAATGACCCACGGCGTGTTCTCTCGGTCCACAGCAGCAAGATCGGCCTCCAACCACGCCAGCTGCTGGCCGGTGGCACCAAAAGGACCGGAAATAACGTCGTCATAGTTTCCTCCAGCATCTTCGGCATCGGGGTAATCGGTCTCAGTGTTGATTTGCACGAAATGAGCCATTCCATAGTTCCAGGAGTACCACATGTTCTTGACGTATCCACTGGTCTGCGCCTCAGTAGGCATGTTGAAGTGGTTGAGGTATCCAGTGAAATTTCGCTGACCGGGAGGGCAAACGGAGATATCTCCCTCGTCACACTGGGCCTCGTGGTTTCCAGGTCCAACCATATAGGTCTTGTTCTGGCTGATGACTGAGAGCCTGTCATAGAAGGAGTTCATGATGTCAGTGTAAGCCTCGATACCAGTGATATTGGGGTAAACACCATCCGCTTCCTCGTCCATCCAGTTGTCAGCATAGCCAAAATCACCCGAGTGCCAGATAAATTCATAGGCGTTGGAATTGTTCTGAAGCGACTGGAAAGTGTCAGGTACCTTAGCCTCTGCAGCGTCAGTACCAATTTCAATTCCCAGGTCAGCGTAAATAGCAATGGTGAAACTGGTTCTGTCACCGGCTTCTCGGGCAGTGGTGAAAAAGAATCCTTCCTCTGCAGGGTTGGATAGCAACGATTGTCCAGTCACACGGTAGTAGTACTTAGTGAACGGTTTAAGGTTTTGTATATGGACGGTGTTCTGGTACAAGTCGGAAGTAGCATAGGTGTAAGATTCTCCCAGGGCGAGTTCCAACAGCAGCAGCGGGTCTTCACCATACCACACAGTCGGGATGATGTCGTTGTCGGGAGAGCTCCAGGTAACGGTCATACCATCGCTTCCGTCAAATCCCAGACGGAATTGAGAAGGTCCACTCGGTACAGGAACCGTAGTTGGCAAGTTGCTAGGAACTGGAAAGGGCCAGTCCGTAGGAATTGGGAACGTTGAAGGCAATGGCCAGGGCCAGTCTAAGATCTCTGTCGGTATACTGGCAGCATTGGCGCACGCTGCCAGCGCAAAGAAGACGATCCCGCCAAATTTCATCTTTGTCGATTAGTGACGATCACATTGTGGATCTGCCTGCAAATTTATACAGATAATACGAATGGATATCTTTTTGGTCTCGGATATATTTCTTCATTGACTGTAACACACGTGTTGAGCGGATACAGCATGGTATTTTCGGTGGGCATGAAGCATGCAGCTCTTGAAAGTATATGCATCTTGCTGATCTTCAGGAATTTTCTGGCCTGTCAAATCCGGATTAAATATACTGCTTAAACCGATTGTTTAAATTTCAACTGATATAGATCTATTCCAAAAGAGCAATTGAATAACTGAATTAATCACCATATTGTGATAATCCCATTGATAGTTCACATTGGATTTTGAATCAAGTGCGCCGTGGTATAGACACGGCAGCAACGTCCGTGCGTCAAGCGGTACCTTATGGTAGTATTGAAGGCCGCGGATTTTGGAGCGTTATCAAAGAGATCGTCAGTGTGGCATGTACAATCGTTTAGAAGTTGTTGTCAATATCCACATTGTGGCTTCAGATTAGACACGTGCCTGCAGATCTTTGCATACCTGTCAGGCAGTTCTGGCTAGACAAACCTTGAGATGCATGAGCGGAGATAGATGCCGCGTGCAGTTCTGCGAGCTTGCTGGGGTCTGGACATTGTAAAATACAGCGAGAAGTAGAATTCCATACATGTATACTCACTACATAATGTGAAACGGGTTATGTCGGAACTAAATTATCCGAATGGCCGGTTCTAGACGTCCTCCACATGTTCGATGTCGGCTTTGTCGGCTAAGTTCTGCGTTTCTTCGAGTGCTTTGGTCTGTCTCAATTGAACCTGGGTAACGAAGGCAGGGAACTTTCTGGCGGGAACTTCGTTGGCAAATAGCTCATCGAGCTCCTCGTAAGTTCTATTTTTCACTTCGGGCATATAGAAATAAAGCGCGACCAAAGCAATCACCAACAGCCCTGAAAAAATGTAGCCCACTCTTGCCTCCAAGTCAGCCTCATTTGGGTTGATGATGAACGGCAGCACAAATGTCCACATGCAATTGAACGCCTGGTATTGGCTGATTGCTATCGTGATGGTTTTGGTCCGCACCCGAGATGTCGGCAATTCCGACGCTAGTGTATAGGCGACATTGCCAATTCCGCCGTTGTAGAAGAAGTTGTACATGACGAGGAATGCAACACATGCAGTCCTAGACGACGGGTTTGAGGTGTTGAGTCCCGTGGAAGCAGACAGTAATAAGTCGAGAATTAAGCTTATAACCCCACCGATGATCAACCGTCGGCGCCCAAATCTGTCGATGATCAAAAATCCGGCTATATTGCCGGAAATCGATAGTGCCTGGGCACCAATGCCGATATGGAAACTCTTGGCATCGCTTACGCCAATGAGTTGAAAGATATAGGACTGGTAACTGGATATGAAACTCACCCCAGACATTGGATGACAAATAAACGCTAAGCAGGCCAGCAGGGTGCGTCGCAGATTGGTGCCTTGGAAACATTCAATAAACGTGCCATCAGACGAAAGATTCTTGGCCTCTTGCAGCGTCAACTTGAGTGCCATGACCCTCCTCTGGGCGTCTTCTTCGTTTCGGCACAATCGGCAGAAAACCTTAAGCGCTTTTTCATCTTCGTCTCGTTTAAGGTAATAAAGAGGAGACTCGGGCATAAACGGTTGGACGAGAATTGCGACAATGGCAACACCCCACTGGGCCACGTAAAGCGACCGATACGACCAGACGGAAGTCCAGGTGCCCACGTAGTTTACCATTATGGACGCAAAAAATGGCGCAATACACTGTGCAATATTCATGCTGCCAGTGGCCAGCGCGCGAATTGGTAGCGGCGAAATCTCAGCAGTGTACGACAAGCAGAGTCCGAGAAATATTCCCAGTGCAAAACCATTAAGCATCTTGCCAACAAAAAAGACGGCAATTGTTTTAGATGCATATTGGATACCAATTGATACTATCGAAATACACAGACCAGTTGTGATTATCTTCTTCTTACCAAACCTGTCTCCCGTCCAGCTACCCGCCAAAAGGCCTGTGACAGTAACTGCTGCCGGACCACCAGAAATGGCAGATTGCCACTTAGCCTGCAAAATATATTCGCCTTCAAAAAGGTAGCCGAATTTTTTTCGGAATTCTGGTACGGATACAAGAGACCCTCCAGCCTGGTTATCAAATCCAACCACCATCATAATCCAAAACATCACGAAAATCCAGAAAATGTTTTTCGGATACTGCTTGATACATTCCCAAATGGTTTGATGGTGGGAGAGCTCTTCCAGTGCTCTTGCTTCTTTGACATGATAGTCCTCCTCGTAGAACTCCTGCTGAATTTCTGTTTTTGAAACATCTGCTGCCTGTGCGGGTACCTGCATTTTGAGGTGTGGGCGTTTTTGGCCTGTTTGAACTTTTGACGATGTGCAAAACTTAATTACAACCTGCAGCAGCGTTAATCTAATGCTTGAAACTGGCTTTTTATCACATCGTTTTTGCGGGGTAGCTCGGTAGATCGTCGTACCGAGTTCTGACTAAAATGCTCTTGTTTGGCTATAAGTAGTCTATAACCCCCACATAGTAAATAGGTATCCGTTCCTAAAGCCCTTGCATTGCAGAAACCAAACCTTAGTATGAGATCCTTCTAGCAGCAATTTCAGCAGCAAATAAGTGACATAAACGACCTCAGATAACGATAAACCATCGATATCCCTTCCGGTCTTCGCAATGAATCAGCTAATACCGGTGATACTTAAAGTTCGATATCTGAAATGAGATTGGTGCTTTTAAAATTCCTACTCGTCGCGATTGTAATCGTATGATATTTGCTTCGGACTTATAGGACTTGGTTTGCTGCGGGGAAATATGGTGGGGTTGCGAATGACCTGGCACTCAAATAGGTACACCCTCCGGAATACCTGTGCAATGTGAGTTCAAAGATTCGCTGATTCACAATTCTGCAATACACATGACTTATCGCAACTCGCTGCGTTCTTCATCGATGTGAGAAGCAAGGGGTCCGTTGCGGAAAGTTTTAGATTTTCATTTCTAACAGTTCAGACATGTTTATAGAATAAAGTTTTAAAATCTCTGGGCCGGAACCACAAATTAGTGCGTTACGGCCCCAGCCAAATTATATTTCAGTTGGTTCACAGGTGGATGTATAAAGTATCTTTCGACAGCTTCATTATGATCTTTCCGCAGGTTCACCCACGGAAACCTTGTGCGATTTTCACTTTTTCTGAATGGTCAAGTTTGACCAGCTTTTCAGCATCTGTGGTTGCACACGTCCTGATGCCAATCCAGAGGTCCCATTAAGCCATTCAATTGGTAGTAGCGACGAACCGGATACAAAGGGCAGGGATGTAATCAACGCAAGCTGGTGACTTGCCTTTACCAGGAATTCCTCGTTAAGAGCAATAATTACAACGCTCTATCCCTCACACGACATAGTTTATCAAGACTACCCAGACATCTCGGCAAGGGTTATGCACTAGTTGGCTCCGTTAATGTTGTACGCATGCGGCCCAGAACGTCTAAGGACATCACAGCTTTGTGACTGCCTCAAACTTCCATCGACGATGACTAGAAATCGATAGTCCCTTTAAGAAGGCAGTTATAAAGCCAAAGCTAATCAGAGTACTTAGTAGGATGAGTTTCTCGTTCGTTATCCCGATTAAGTAGACAAATCAAGCCGCCAACTAAGAACGGTCATGCACAACGACCCACGAAATTAAGAAAGACCTCTCAATCTGTCTAGAGTTTATCCGTGTTAGTTCAAGTTAAGCCGCCGGCTCCTCGCATGGTGGGGGGCTGAGAAGTTTTAGGGTACGGGTGAAACTGCAATGTCGTGAGAGAGTAGCTGCCGGTATGGAATAGCCTAAAGTTTATAAACACCGTGTAAACTTATAGGGTTACATTGATGTAGGATTACGTCTAATGTATAGTCTAGTTACTGTGGAAACAGTAAGAACAAATAAAAAGGTAGCCAGGAAGTAACTGCATGTAATACGCAAAGAAATATCTGTAGGGTCCCAGATCCCTAATATTACTAACTCCCTTCGGTCAATCCCTTTTAGGTTTCAGCCTTGCGACCATACTTGCGACCATACTTCGGCGAACAATGACTCAAGATTTCTCGTAAGGTACTCACTGAGTCAATAGTAACGCCAACCAATCCATAGTCTGCATAGTTTCGAATAAGACTACAACGGTATCTGATCATCTTCGATCCCCTAATTTTCGTTCATGCATGGCTTAATCTTTGAGACCAGGATACGACTACTTGCAGGATCAACCAGATAACTGTCTTTAGAGCCAAATATAAGGCCTATTCACTGCGACCCTGATTAAATTTCCAAGTTCCGGAGAGAAGTTAATTAAAGGTTCCGGACCGTTGTGAGGAAAGCAAGGAAATCGTCCGACAGACCCATCTTTATGCTGCATTTTCCTGCCTCCTGAAATGGACCTGTCTCTTAGCCTCTGTTCAGTTCCTCGGCCCTCGGCTGATCTCGGCTTCAAATCTCTATCAGCATTCCTGCGAAAGTTTGCGAAAGTTTCCAGCTAGTCAGCTTGGGAGGAGACTACAGCTAATGGATATCACTCTACAAACTGTAGATCTCCATCCTGGGCTCTTGCCATCGTCTAGTAATGCATAAAATCAATTTTTGCTCAGCAACAGATTAATTCTATTTCAGAGGCAGTTCGTCAGACAGACCTTTATTATTAGGCAATTCGTCTCGACTTAGTACGGAGCTGCTGCTTGTTCGTGTAGCCACATACGACGCCTCATAAAATGCACTTAGCATCCCTCGATGCGCTCGCCTGTCGGTATTCCGTTTTGGGAATACTATACTTCTTACGTCGCTTCGCAATAAAAGAAAAGAAAAACATAAAAAAATTTATAATATCACATAGTTGACACAAATATTCTCGACATAGAGCTAATAACTGAGGGCCTTTTAAGTATATTCAACATGCTCCTGAGCGTGTGCTTTCATATCATGATCGGGATCTTCATCAATTCGAAGACTATCCTCGTCGAGAACAGTAGAAGCAAACTTCCATGCCGGCACTCGTTGTTCAAACATAACATCCAACTCCTGGTAGGTTCGACCCTTTGTCTCAGGTAGCCGGAAGTAACACCACACTGAAGTCAAGATGGCAGTGGCCATCCATACAAAGGCAGTCTTACCCTTGAGATTTGCCGAGGTAGGATTAATGAGGTATGGCTCAACTACCCCAGCTACAATTGACATAATGTTGTAGAGGTTTCGACCAAGGGCTAGTGTTTGAGATCGCAATCGGGTTGCAGATACTTCTGCAGCGACAGTGAAGGCTAACGGTCCAACTGTGAGCGAGTATATGATGACCCATATCAATGTCAACGCAGCCTGTGCCCACTTACCGCCACTACCCTTATCAGCAGCCGGTGTAATAACACCAACAACCAATAACAGAAAGCTCATGGCTATCATTCCGCCCATGTAAACCCATCTACGACCGAAATAAGCCAGCAGGAACCAAGAGCCAACAGTCCCCAAAAACGCAAGTGCAGTTCCTCCGAGACTAAGTTTGTAAGAATTGCTGGAGCTGACGCCAGCCTGAGTGAAGAAAAAGGATGGAGAATAAGCGAACCACGCTCCACTAAGCACCTGGCCAGCAAGAGCAATACACGCAATCTCAGTTCGTCTCAAGTTTGTACCTCGGAAGCAATCCAAGTAGTTTCCACCAGTATTGAATTCCTGTTCAAGTTTATTAGTGCGGACCATAAGCGCAATGGCGAGATTTTCGTCGCCCAAAGCAGACTTTGCGGTCAATCTTCGCACAGACCGACGAGCATCATCTAAACGGCCTCGTCGCACTAGCCACCACGGGGAATCGGGGGCAAAGAAAGTCAAGATAAACAACGGCACGGGCCATACCCATTGAATAGCAAAGGGAATGCGATAAGACCACTCAGTTGTATTGCTTACGAGACCTTGGATGACTCCGGCAGCAATAAGCTGTCCAATGGCCCAACACATGTTCACATAGGCAGTCAGATAACCACGAAGAACAGTAGGGCACACCTCTGAAGAATAAGAAGGCCCCATTGTAGCAAAGATTCCCCATGGAATTCCACATAGAATCTGGCCTACTAGTAGCACCTGTACACTGGGGGAGAAGAAGGGAATGAAAATAAAGGCCGTCATAAAAACAAGGGAAACCATAATGACACGACGGTGACCAAATCGCTCCGTCAAAAACCCATTGCAGAAAACACCAATGACGGATCCTACAGAGGACGCATCACCGAGTCCGATCTGCCACCGAGTGGGGATCTGGTCTCCGACGCCGGTTCCAAACTGTTGGCCGTACTTCGCCCGGAACGAAGGGTAAGCGTAGAAAGAGGCCATGAGACTCGTGTCATATCCTTCCATGATAATTGTTGACGAGAGAACGAAAGCCCAGAACACCGCCTTTCTGTGGATTTTCAAAGCCAGAAGTGTAGTAAGATTGTGTTCAACATCAGAAGCGAGGTTGGCGGCCTCGTTCTCCGAATGCCGCAGTTGTTCCTCCGAGATAGCTTGTGTTTCCGACATATTGCCGATCAGTGTAATTGATTTCCAAAAAGTGTGGAGACTCAGAGGTTAAATAAGCATTCAATCTCGAAATATACTGCTTTGGGTTAGATCTCTCATCAGCCAGTTTTAGTCATCGGTTATATGCATGATGTGGCAGATCATGGGCAAAACATGCGTCGAGCATCCCGATAATTTCCCCATATTCCCTCTAGAAGTGGGGTAATAACTAAAATACCCTGGGATGATTCCGCGGACTGGCTAAATTACCCGTAAACTCCGTGTTTTAATTATCCATGGACGTTAGAACCGGTAAATACTTGGTGCTCAGATGTTTCAGTAGACAATACGAGAAACGATCTACCGGCAAAAATATAACGTAGGGCGTGTTTCATTCCGGCGGAAGTAAATCACCCCACATTGTTGCATGGTGAGCTTAATTATCCGATAGTTTCATGCTTGATTTATCCACTGAATTTATCCCCGCCGTTTAATATGGAGATAGCCAGAAATGATCAAGCAGGCTGGAAGTCCTGTGAAGACTCCACAGAACGAAAAATAGCTGTGGTACTTTCGCCCGGTCACTGTGTGACCATTTTGTATTTGTATTTGAAATTGAGACAGAGTTTAAATAAAACAGATCTAAACAACGATAGTACTTAACACTGTGCGACCACTTTGTTTTTGTATTTCTAATTGAGGCGGAGTTTAAATACAGTCTAGTCTAAAGGACGATAAGGCTTAACACTGTGTGACGACTTTGTATTGGTATTTCAAATTGAGGCTCAATTTAAAATTATTACAGCTCTAAACAGTGATAATTCTCGACCAAGGCTACACAATTTATTTAGATATTACATGATTTTCTACTTAGAATAAAATGAATTTTGGAATATCAGAGTACAACTAGATTCCACAGTAGCAAGAGAGAAGTGCAGTTGATACAAACTTCAAATTCGTTTAGCAGATAATGGTGATCTCGCGCCACAAGTGCACGCATGCCATGTATTTTTGTTGAGCTAGAGTTCCACCTTACTTCGAGACATTTGGCCGCCGTTGTGCGTGAACAAGGATGATGTAAGATTGGTTACAATCTTTTTCCTGGTTGACGTCGGCAATTTGGGAGTTCAAACGTGTACAATAGTCTCCAAACGCACTAAGTGCTTGTAAAAAGGTGGACTGCGAACAAAGTAATAACATACTTAAGTTAGACTTTAGCCACTATAGGAACTATATTTGACTGGACACAAGTTTAGTCTTTAGCCATCTTCACTGCTCCTGTCGGAGACGATACAAAGCTACTCCATTGGCGGGAATATCTACTGTGATATTCTTGTGGGCCACAGTGCGGCCAATCTTAGTACCAAACAACTTGGGGTCATTCATTGCAATACCTTCGTCATAACTTGTCTCGGTGGAATTGTACAATACCTCGGAAAGATCTGCAGTGCCGTTTAAAGCAAGGATGGAGGCTGCCGTTGAGTTGGAAATTCTTGCTCCCCACAAATCGTAAATAGACCAATTTCCGTTGGGCTTATCGTTTCCAAATATATCGTGCAGCGACGCAGTCATTGCCTTGGGAGTATCACCTCCGTTTACCAACGCCATCACAACGTCTCCGTTTGCCATAGGCCCCGCCCACAGGTTATACATGAACCCATCTTCTACGTACTGCCAGATTCGTGGAGGGACAGATGACTTGGAGTCTTGGTTTAGAGCAATTACAGCAGCATTGGCATAAATGGAAAAGGTCTGAGGATCCATCGTTTGCACATCAATTCCAATCAACAAGCCAGATTTCTCCAATGCCCAGATGGAAAACTGCGTCTTGTAGGCCTCGTCGCTTTGGAAACCACTGCCGATCTCAAACATATCCATGTCGTTGAATCCTCCTGCTCTAGATGGCAGATTAGCAATCTTATCCAACATGTTCATAGTCGAGCAATCTCCACCGGGATTGGGGCATCCAAAGTCAAGTCCTCCACAGACGCAATGAACACTGTACTGGTTGTAAACGTCCGCAATTCCTCCAGAAATACTCCAAGCATTGGCAATCTGATTTGCCCAGATGTTGGTATAATCCTGTCCACCATTGGCAATAAAATAATAAATTGGACGGCCGGTAGCATTTAAAGCCAGAGACATTGCTTTGTATCGATCGTACGATGCCTGTGGGGTTCCAAATTCTGCATTGGTGTTACAGTCATCATACTTGAGATAATCCACTCCCCAAGAGGCAAATGTCTCAGCATCTTGCATCTCGTGGCCTAGTGAAGCTGGATAGCCAGCACAAGTGAAGTTTCCCGCACTAGAATAGATTCCAAACTTGAGACCCAATGAATGAACATAATCAGCAACTGCTTTTATTCCATTAGGGAATTTTTGAGGGTTCCCAACCAGGGATCCGTTGGCAGCTCGCTCTGGAGCTGCCCAACAGTCATCCATGTTGATGTGATTATATCCCAGATCCTTCAATCCGAGGTTAACAATTACCTCTGCGGTATCTTCAAACAGCTCTTGGGTGATGTCACAGCCAAAAGTGTTCCAAGCGTCCCATCCCATAGCAGGTGTCAGGCCCGCTCCATTGCTGTAAGCACGAGCAAGTGATCCAAGTGAGAGGAAGTATAGCAATTGCAATTGTTTCTTCATATTTTTGCTACGATAATGAAAGTAAGCTGCGGGAGACGAAGTTATAATATTTTGAAATATGCGAGTACAAAGTGAGTGAGGTTTGAATTGGCAGCATAGCGATCAGAAGATCTTTATTTAGCCGGCCCACCATCATGGGAGGGGTATTGTTTTCTACGATGACGATATCAAAATTAAGCATCGGGAGACGAAGTTATGATATTTTGAAATATGCGTCACATAGCGCTCGGAAGATCTTCATTTAGCCGGCATATCCCAACGGGAGAGCGGGGAAAAGTGGGGATAGTTTTGCGCTTTAAGTCTAAACAACCGAGGAGTCAATATCCGGCTGATGAGATACTCAGGCTAGATAGTCCTTTGCCCCTGGTTACTGGTTGACGATGGCCCTGAACTACTGGCTGCACAAGCTTGGTTCCACAGTATGAAGTGATTGACTGACCAAAACAGTTACTGTGCCTTACACAAAGTAGAAAAGATCTGAAAATCTACGGAGATCCTTATTATCTCTTTCAGGAACGATTTATTCATCCGGGATTTCCATGCCCCGCGTTTTCTCGGCTTAAATGCCATGATCGGCACAAAAAGAACTTACGAATAATCTGCATGCATGCACCCCACTTGGCCCGCGGGGTAATGGCGTTCAAAAGACATGAAAGGCCTCCTCCACCATCTGTTATCCTTTTCAACTGGATAGACAAAGATTATACAACTCAAAACTATGAAATTTATCACAATTGTGTCCCTGATTGCGCCAGTATTGGCTTTGAATAATGGATTGGGCTTGACTCCTCCAATGGGTTGGAACGAATGGAATTCTTTTGGATGTAATGTGAGCGAGAGCCTGGTTCTAGATGCTGCACAAGTCATGGTAGACAAAGGATTTAGAGACCTTGGCTATGAGTACGTTAACATTGATGACTGTTGGTCAGCAGGACGAAGCAGTAACGGTACATTGATTCCAGACCCAAACAAGTTCCCAAACGGAATATCTGGATTGGCTGACAAAATCCACGCTATGGGTTTGAAGCTGGGAATTTACTCTTCTGCTGGAAACTATACTTGTCAAATGTATGAGGGATCGTTGGGCCATGAAGTCGAGGATGCCCAGGCGTTTGCCGATTGGGGAGTTGACTACCTTAAATACGACAATTGCTATAACGATGGTCAGTTCGGTACCGTGCAGATTTCAGTTCCTAGATACAGAGCTATGGGAGATGCCTTAAATGCCACAGGACGGCCTATTTTCTACTCTCTTTGCAATTGGGGCCAGGATTCTGTTTCAAACTGGGGATCAGTGATTGGAAACTCCTGGAGAATCAGTGGTGACATCAGCGATAATTTTAACACTCCCTCTCAATGGTGCCCTTGCACCGGAACGATGCAGGCTACGCAAGGGTGTGTCATGACTGGAGGTGACTGCTCGTTTATCAACATCCTTGACAAGGTGGCTTACATGTCAGCAGGGCCCGGAGGCTGGAATGATATGGACATGTTGGAGGTTGGAAACGGTCAGTCATCCGATGAAGCCTACATGACTCAGTTCACAATGTGGGCTGTGGCCAAGTCCAATTTGATTATGGGTAACGATTTGATGAACCTGACTCCTGGTGCCTATAGTATTCTAACCAACGCGGCGGTAATTGCTATTTCTCAAGACCCTGACGGATCTGAGGCTACACGAGCATGGCAGAATGTTGATGATAATGGATACATGAGTTCATTGTGGTCTGGAGGATTGGACAACGGTGACCAAGTCGTGGCACTAGTTAACGGAGGCAACGAGTACCAGAACATGAATGCCAGTGTGGAAGCAATCTTTTTCAACACTGCTGACCTCAAGCCAGTTTCTTACGAGAAAATGTCGTTTGATATTTACGATTTATGGGCCAAAAGAATTGACAATGCTACTGCTGCAGCTATCATCAACGGCACAATTCCACCTAAGGGAATTATTTACAATGCTACCGAGACCAGCTACGCCACGGGCATTGCTAACAATGATACTGCACTATTCGGTTCTAAAATTGGAGTTTTGGAGCCAATGGGGACCTTTTATGTAGAAATTCCACCTCAAGGAGTTGGACTTTACCGTCTACGTGCACAAAGTTAAATGTATTATTAGCTGTGTTCAATTATATTAGTTAGCTATATTTCAATTGCAGCAACAAATATTTTTAGATGCCCTTGTGATTTTACAATGAATGATTAGTTAGTTAAATCATTTATCAATGGATTCTAGTTAAGTAGAATCATAAGACCTCTGTAAGTAGTTTCTTACTCCAAATTTGTTAGTAGCATTAGGTACCTAATTCATAATTTTCAATACTGTATTTCCTATATTTCTCTATACACATCACTCAAAGAAGGTAATCATGAGCCAAGATCAAGAAAACGCTAGCGGTCCATGTGTAAGCTCGATCACGGAGCCCTTCTCCAGTCAATGCATCAAAGTTTTCGGCGGATCCATTCCTCTGGAACATCTTAGAAAATCGGTGAACTGCATCCATAGCAAGCGAACGGTCTCCACAACTGTTGATTCCTTCAATAAGAAGAAGACTACTTGGTGCCCAGATAGGACCCCGCCAATATCCGTCGCTCGTGTACTCTGGACTCGAAGGAGACTCAGTCGCAAATCCATGCGCAGTGTAAAACTTGTCGCTTCTGAGTGTTTTGAGTAGGTTCTGGCGAATGTCTTCTGGCAACCTGTCTCCGAGCAGAATTGGCAAGTACAAAATCAAGCTCTCAGAAGGAACCGTTTCGTGAGTGCTACTGACTATTGCCTTTGGAAGCCCATTTTCGAATTGAATGCTCAGCATCTTTTGCAACATGGCGTCAGCCTGATGTCTCCAGTGACCTGAATCAGATACACGGCCCAGTTGTTTCGCTAAGTCCGATAAGACATCCATTTGAATAATCAAGAAAGCCGAAAGATCAGGAAGTGCCATTGTTGGACTCTCATCGAAAACAGTGGAGTTATCCCATCCACAATCGTTGCCATGGTGGTATTCACATAGACCATCCTGATCGTGATCCCTCTGGTTTAGCCACCATCGAGTCCACTTTGAAAGCCTATCATACGCCTCGTACTTCTGCTGCAACGTCAGTGTCATACGCTCCATGAGTTTTGACAACGTCCATCCGTGAATTGGCGGCTTTACGAAGTTCGAGATCTTGTAGACATCATTTATGCTGTCTGGAAGAACCCCTGTCTCGCCCTGATGATCAAAAATCACCATGAACTGATCCCATGCAAGCTCTGGATTGCCGTATGAAAGAGCGATAGCATTGAAGCAGTGATCCCAGCTCCAAACACTGGACATCCAATTCTTGGACATGAGCATTGTGTCTCGGGTTAGAAGACCTGATTTTTTGACCACTGATGTCCAGTTAATATAGCAGGCAACATCCCATCCATGTTTGTACTCCTTGGGAACTGCCGGGAACTTCTCAGAAAATAGAGTGTAGCGCTCTTTCTGCTTGTCAAGGCTCTTAGAATAGTTAAACTCAAATACTTTATTGGTCCAGTCTGTTCCAACATCTTCGATTACGGCCAAAAATGTATTAGAATGATCAGATCCAAAAGTCAATGAGGGCGCCTTATCACTCCTCCATCCTGTCTCGACCTCAATGGAACCTTCCTGATTCAGCAGCACGAATCTGCGTCCGATACGAGACGTGTTTGCGAGCTTATAGTCGCGACCAGCATAGGGAATCGAGTGAATATATCCAAAGTAGTCATCTTTCGCCAATTGCTCAAATCTGATCCCGACATTCGCTCCTTCTCCTTTGACGAGCAGAATATCATCGTCACCAAAGACAAGCCCAATTTGGTCATTAGCAAAGGATATTTTCAATTCCCACGGAGTGAGCTCGGTAGTATACTCAACTGGAGAACCCTTATACAGTGGAACTAGCCGAAATCCAGCTGCAATGAACGAGCTTCGTCCTGGAAGATGGGCAAGTCCATGGACGGTACGCAGGTAAATTCCTGCTTCAATCCCGGTATCATTGAAATTGGCACTGTGGTAGGATACTGCCATGTACGATCCGTAGCAGCTGAATGGAGTAATCGAAATATCCAAGCTCATGTTGAAAGCATGCTTTGAATGGATTCAATAATTATAAATTGTTGATCACGACTTGGATCTCCATATATATTAATTACCTCTTGAATTCTGCCGGCTAAATACTCATATACCCGGAATACCGATAAATCGCCCGATATTTGCGGTTAAATTCTGATCAGTGCAATTGCCCAAAAACGCTGCGATATTCGAGAGCAACGGCCCACAGAACTATGCATAACATAACGTCAACATAATTATACCTTGAATATTTCTGCAAATGAGGCCTTTGGTGGCAGGGTTTCCACTGATGGCTATGGGGATGACTTGGATGAAGTGGAGGTGCCCAGGAGCTGAATGGCTTCAACGTGTTACCCCTCCCTTACCTCCTAAGCGGGTGTACCTCGACTGCACAGTACAACGCGCGCATTGCATCAGTTTGTGCATAATACCTGAGAGAGAATGCGGATTGGCAGAGCACATCTATTTCTACATACCAATTATCGGGTGTAATTTTTGATGAGGCGATCAAAACAACTCTTTGTATAGGCTCTTTTTCCATATTTTGGGAGAGAAAAAAGACCCGTCGTCGTTGTCAAGGAACGAATCGAAAAAGGCATTTCACTATTTAGATATGGTTTAATTAACCGATTGACATATTAACAACAGCAATACATCTAATTCAAAAGAGGGTGAGGAATCTATTCAGCAGAGAAATATAAATCTCAAACACTCTTGTCTCTCGGCTTTATATCCTGTAGTCTAATGTTTAAGCGTTAAGGCCAAATGTCAATGCTCTAACTTATCTTCGAGATGGCACAAGCGCTTAACCCTAACCATTATCTGGTGCCGTAGAGTAGGAGAAGGAGGCTCAGTGAATTTATCAGTTTATCACCGAAATCAATGGTATCCCAGTTGAAGCGCGCCTTACAAGTATTGTTTTCTCTCAGTCCCACGGTACAAAAGTACAATGAACATTTTCCTTTCGTGAATGTCAGTCTCACTCCCATTTTTGATGCTCAGCAAGAGTGTGTTGCCCTAAATATATCTGCCATATATGAAAGCCCATGTTTGAGAAATGACAATGTTGCATTCACTATTCCGTCTATGATAGGATGGCTCCCTACTATGGAATTTTCATCAGATACAATTAAGGCAGAAGATGACAGTGGTCTTTTTGGCCTGACACTCGATACTTCAGTTGAAAGTCAGAAAAGGTGGATGGCAACTCGTGATTCAATCGGAGATGTTCGAATCGAATTTCAAGCTGTTCCGAGGATTATTAAATTCTCAGATAGACCCGCTCCTCGGGTCGATCTACGAAAAGACCAGGGAGGTCTTATAGGTAATGGGATTTATTTTTTGCCTACTCTGTCGGCCCAAGACAGCAGCAGGATATATGATATTAGTCTAAACTGGGACCTTACGGATTCTCCTGTTGGTACGAGTGCTGTTTGGACTTTTGGGAATGGAAATTCGTCAAGGCGTGTAGGCACTCTGGAAGACTTAAACTCTCTGTTTGCCGTAGGACCTATTAACTCGTATCAGCAAGATTCTGAAGATTCTGAGTTTGGTATTTATTGGTTTGGAAACACTTCTTTTGATATTCAACAAATTTCAACAAGCATAAATACAATTTATAACTATATGCAGCACTTTTTTGAAGAAGAGGATGAGCATTCGTTCCGGGTATTCGTCAGAAAGTCGCTGCATCCAAGCTTTGGTGGCACCGGTGCTACTAGGTCATTTCTGATAGAATATGACTCTAATCTCGGAAATTTTCTCCAGGTAGATGATCAATCTATCGATGTTTTGTTGGCACATGAGATGGTTCACGAATATGCTATTATGGATTATTTTAATGTACCGGAATATCTCATCGCATGGTATGTCGAAGGAGTGGCGAGTTATTACGCGAACATATTATCTTATAGAAGTGAGATTTTCAACAGCGATCAGTTTCAGGCGGAAATGAATAACCTAATTTCAGCTTATTATACCAGTCCGATGGTTGATTTGAGTGAAAAAGATGCAGGAGAGCTTTCAGGAAGTAACACTTATGCACAGCGGTTGCCGTATAATAGGGGCGCATTGTATTTGCTTAAACTAGATTACGAGATTCGCCAGGCTTCAGCAGGCAGTAGGTCAATTGATGACCTTGTGTTGGAGCTTACGAGAAGAAAACGAGCAAGCAAGCCTTACGGAATTGATGAGTGGATGTCAATATTATTAGCAGAGTTGGGACAGCGCGCTGTGGAAGAATTTCAAGATATAATGAACGGCAAACTGTTGAGATTACCTTCAGATTGTTTGGCGTACGCGGGGTTAAAATTGGTCAGAGATGATCAGGAGCGTTATTCACTTGGATTTGACTTGGTGAGTTTGCAGAGGAATGAAATAGTTGGGCTGGAAAGCAACAGTAGAGCTGCGCTGTCGGGATTAAGAGAAGGTGATAAGATTATCAGAATGCTTCCTATATTCCAAAGTGCGGATAATTACGATATGAACATAACTGTATGCATAGAAAGAGATTCTGAAATCTATGGACAGAATTTCACCTATTGGCCGAGGGATTGGGACAAAGTTGAAAGTTATCAGTGGATTACGGTTAATTGATGGCTGTCATCAAATAATCATTTAAAAACCTAATACTTCATCTGTACCTAGTATAAGTTTAATTGTAATCATGTATTCTACGGATATCAATTAATAAGGCTCAACCCCAGCCAATCTCAGCAGTTGCTTGGTGAGAACAGGAGGAGTCAAAGGGCTGGTCCTGTTTCGAGGATCCAGCGTTCCATCGGGCAGTCTAGCTTCCGATGGACGCACCACTATATTATCGTGGGCCCAATGGCTAGTTCCACACCACTGCTCAAAAGCGCGCTTCTTGTCTTGCGTAGCCTTCTCAGTTGCAAAATATGTCGGACTGTAAGATGCATAAATGACAGTTCGAATCGTTTTGCTGGAATCTTCTGGCTCCTTTCCCCAATGAATGGTTCTCGAGTCCCAGACAATGAGATCACCAGCCTCGCAATTGATTTTTGTCTCATCGCATCCTCTGTCCAAGAACCACTGCAGCTGCTCCTTCGTGAAATGATAGTTATCTCTGGTGAGCCAGCTGGATTTGTCAGTCTGTGTCTCGAAGAATTCATCAAACAACAAATGAGATCCTTTATAAGCCACAAGTCCACCATCTTCGGGTCCAGCGTGACTCAAGGAGATAATTCCCTGGACGCATTGCATTCCGTGCTTGTAAGGTGACTGATCAACATGCTGCCACGGACCACGACGAGGTTTATCAGCACGGTTTGGAAAGGTAACATTCAAACTGTCAAACGAAACCAACAATTTATCGGTGCCATACAAGCTTGCAAACGCGTTTAGAACGCCGGGTTCCATACGAGCATCCCACACGAACTTCTCGTGAGGCACACAGTACTCAGGGAACGCATTGATCGAACTCTGCACTGGCAAATTATCACGATGCCACGTTGACGGGTCGGAGAAATCCAGCTTGTCATTATCAAACGACTTCAGCCATTTGAAAGCTTCCTGTTGGTAATAATGAGCCTTTTCAGCGGTCATAACTCCTTTGACAACTGCGAAACCATCTTGTACTAGATTTCGCCTCCAGTCGTCGTACTCCTGCGAAAAGATCTTTTTCTCAGTGTCAAGGAACACTTCAGCTGGTACTTGTTGTATCACAGACATGGATGAATGAGGTTACGAATCACTTGGAGTGATTTTGTATTTATATATTTTGTAATTCGGGCCGTGTGCCCTATTGAGTTGTGACACCGCCGATCTATGTGGGGGTCCTCCGGATGCGACGATGATCCGCTCGATTTTCCGACAGCTGCTGACATTGCATGTTGGCTGATAAGGATAGAAAAGGAAGAGGGAAACCGAGAAAGAAATAGATCCTTGGTGGGAATAAAAGCCAGTGTGGATATATATGAAAAAAAGTTATTTGCCATTAGCTTTTGAACATTCCGACTTCGAACTAGCCTGCCTCTGGGATTTCTGTAATATGCATGCTTATTGGTCAAGCGTAAACCTATCTTAGCATATGCAACCAATTCAGGAAGCATATTTTCATGGAGACAAACATAAGAAGTAAAATTGAACGAGCAATTTGGGGCATTAAATGCAAAGAATATATTTATATTTTAATTATTTCGAATAGGTATCTATCAGTTTTGTGGAATCCCGGAGTCTTCAAATTCAAGCCCGAATTCTGGCGGATAGACATCGTTCAAATTATCAAAGAACGAAGGGAGGTACGCCTGAGCTTTCAACATGATATTAGATACATGAAATTCGATTTGGTTTGAACGACAAAATATGTAAAAGGCATTGATAATCATTAACGTATATTTACGAAAGTTATCTGTTTCAAACTATTGGTGCTGGCACTTGACATTTCAGTCAGGGCAAGAGGCACATATAACAAGGAGTTTTCAAAGAATTGTGTCTCAGGATGACGCTAATCAAATCAAATATCTGAAAGCCTCCCTAGTGGCGTTCGCAGTCTGAGTCGCGGAAGCACCAAATTCTTTAGCAAGATCAAGCGTTCCATTCTCGAGTTTTTTATTGAGCTTGACAAGAAGCACTCTTAAGATTGTGCTGAAGATTACTGTCAGCAACAGGAAAACCGCATTCATAGTCATAGCAATCACATATCGGGGTGAATCATCTGATGCATACATGTATGCTGTCCAAATATTTGTTGATGTAGACAGGACGTTAATCATGGCTAATGCAACTGCTCTTTTGACGGGTGGGCGTGCAATGACATTCGAGATCCACGGGATGGAAACCACATATCCCGAGTAAATACTCGGAATCATCAACATCATTGCAAAGTACCTGGCGCCAGTGTTTAGCGTAGCCACAGAAATAATAAACGCTATAATCCCGATCCACGCTGGAATCGTAACATGTAGATATCTCTCTTGAGCTTTGTCTGCATGGCGCCCGTTCAAGATAGTGACAATGATTCCCAGGAAATACGGAGGTGTTGTTAAAAGAAGAGTTATAACGCTGTTATATCCCAGCGTCGCTACTACCGTGGGGAAAAAGTTGGTCATGCTTGAAGCAGCAATAGTGAACATTTGGCACCCTGCCAGCAGCCAAACCTTGACATCGGAAAACGCCAGTTTCAAACCTTCCCTGAATGACTGAGCTTCCGAACTTGTCCAGTCATCCTGCCCAACCTCTCTTCTCAGTCTCCATGTAGCCATGTCACGCTCTTCCTGACTCAACCATTTGGTGGTCATAGGAAAGTCTGGAAGCAAGAAATAGGCAAATGGCACCGTACCAACGGTGATCGACCCATAGATAATAAACATCCATCGCCATGCACGGAGACCATGAGCACCATCTAAACCACTAATGATTCCGGCGCTCATTAGACCAGACAAAGCTCCTGCGATAAGAGTACCACAACATAGAAGTGCGGTTCGTACGGTGAGCTCTTTTCTCGTATACCACGAAGACATATAGAACAGAGTTCCTGGGAAATAGGCGGCTTCAACAAATCCAAGCAGAAATCGAGTAGCCACAAGACCTCCAAATGACTGCGCAGCAGCAACACTGGTGCTGATAATTCCCCAGCACAGCATACAAGTAGTCAAATATAAGGAAGGCTTTCCAATTTTGTCAAGAATCATGTTCGACGGGATCTGCATCAGCACATACCCAACAAACAAGACAGAAACCGATATTTGGTATTTATTGGACGTCAAGTCCAAATCGGTGAGTAGCCCTCCTAGTTTTGCCGTTGCAATACTGTTTCGATCAAGATAATTTAGAACATAAATATACACAATCATTGGCATCAGCCTGGTGTCAATTCGGCGGACTAATTTCTTCTCGAAATTCTCCAATTCGTCCGGCGTCATATGAGAAAGAGATTGGGGGACTCCAAGCGTATCCTGAAGCTCCCTTTTGATTTCATCAACATCAACAGCAAGTTCGCCGACGGTAGCCGTTGTGGCCTCGTCCCGGTTCTCGACACGCTCCGCTTCTAATTTATTCGACGCCATAACGAAAAATTAAGAAAATTGTAGCACAGAGGTTTTGTCGTGAATGATATGGAAGCAACTTTGGTCGGAGATCGCGACTCTTAAATGTAACATTTCCCCGCTTTAGACAGCAACGCCCCGCATCACCGTTTAGCCAAGAACAGGAGTATAACGCTGATCTTGGGGAAGCGTAACAAGCAATTATCCAATTGCAGGCCGAATAAACCCCCAATCTGACATTTCGTAGCCATTTTGGTCTTGGGGGCAGCCATGGGCTCGGGGGCATGCTTTGGCTCGGGGGCATAATCTGTAACTCCGGAGAAATATATCCATCACATCTGCATCCGAAGCACCTACTATGAGGGAAAAATGCCAATCCAGACCACGTCTACGCTGGAATAGGATATCTGGGCCGAGTTTCGGACGAGGATTTTCCGGAGCTGTGGTATACAGCTATTTTTTCCACTTCCGAAGGCTTAATTTGGATCCACTATTTAAAGCAATGGAACATAGAGGAATACCAAGATAAATCCCTGATTTGAGAAAATAATTTTCAAAATTTACAGTACCATTCCCTTTGAGTACTGCTACCTTTGCACAACATCGCTTATTGTTCCAGAGTGCTTGGTTATGCTGGATAAACCTTGAGGCGGGGTAGGTGTCGATCCCATCCCGGGAAGGATGCAGGTCCATGCAAGCCCCGCTATTCCGTCCGGCTACCCCCACAAATGTTCGGATTGTCGCCGAAATGGGACTGTGATATAAGACAAACGCTACCTCAGCTCTAACTGAAATCGACCAGCAATTGACCACAATGGTGAGGTTACTTATAGGCTCATTTGGACCAGACTTGCATCACGTGGACTTCGATCCGGCAGCGGTGACGTTGACATACTCGGGTAGGACCCCTGTCGGCTCTGAAGCGTCCTGGGTAGTTTCGACCAAAGATGAGTCCATGATATATGTGGTGGACGAATGTGGGACTTATGAGGGATCTAGTGCTGAGGAGAAGCACAGCGGTGCAATCGTGGTGTTTCGCGTCAACCATGGCAAAGACAAGAAGCCCCTGACAAGACTGCAGACGATTCTGTCTACAGGGCACAGTCCAACCCAGATGCAGCTGGACGAGGACGAGCGGATGCTTTTTGTTGCAAACTATTATGCTGGGATTTTCAGCACTTTCCGAATTGTTCGTCCTGTAGGTGGTCAGTTTGGAACTCTTGCGTTTGAACAGAGGATTGATCTCAATGCTGCACCGAATGTACAGTTGGGACCAAATGGCAAAAGGCAAGATTGTGCCCATGCTCACTGGATTGGCACCGATGCGCTTTCTGCTGGAAAATTCGTATATGGACTTGATCTTGGCCAGGACAGAATCTTCCAATATGTTACCAAAGGCAGCAGGCTGTTACCCAACACGGTGCCTTACTTGCAGATGCGACCTGGGACTGGTCCAAGACACATGGTATTCCATCCATACCAACCTTGGGCATATGTAGTCAATGAGCTTGATTCTACACTAAGTGTTTACAGCCAAGACCCAGAGACAGGCCTCCTTAGTGACGAAAGGCAGTATGAGTACACTATTCCAGCTGGTACCACTAAATACTCTCGTTCCAGCGCCATTACGTTGGACAGCGAAGGCAAATTCCTGTACATCACAAACAGAGATGGCAGCAATACTATAATGGCCTACAAGATCTTATCGGATGGTTTGATAGAGCACGTTCAGACTATTGAGAGTGGGGGCGTTCATCCACGACATATCGCGATTTCTCCGGATGGAAAATGGTTGTGCTGCGCCAATCAGAAGTCCCACCGTATTGACATGTTTGCGAGGAACCCTGAAACCGGAATTTTGGAGTGGAAGGTTGGCTTGAGTGGTATCGAGCTTGCTTCGTTTGCCCATTTTTTCGTGAGGGATTGACTATCTAAAAGCGTCCAGCAGTGATCTGTTGGTTGCACTATTGTAAGCGCTTATATGACTCAATCTTAACAGTCAAGAAGCCGACATATTGTATAAAGCACCACTCAAGTGTTTGGCTATTCAACTGATAGTTTTATATAGCGCAATCAAAATGACTCTTGGGGCCATAATTCCACGCCGACACGATATTTATGAAGAACATATTACATGCCAGCGATATTTTTGTCGATGGAATTTCTTTTCTTCGATAGCTATACGAACCACTTTATTGTCATCAATCCAAGATATGCTCGGAACTTTGATCTAATTTGGAATGGTCGTTTGCCAGTTCAGTTCTTCGGATCTCCAGAAGTGTGGTCGTCAACCGATCTAATAAGCTCTAGAGCCGTCAAGTAATGCAGAGTTTACATCGCATCTGAAGGTGTGTTCTACAGTACATATTTACAGTCCTTTAAACTGCCTTCTTGCGTAACCAGAGCACTGAAAATAATGCTCAACAATCACTTAGTAGGATACGAGCGGACTCTGATAGTTTTCTTTGACTTGTTATAAATTATTAAACTAACGTATTTAATATCTTCTAAGACCAAATATATCTAATCCGTAAGGACATATTCTTCGATCATAGCTAAATACTGACAACTATCTTTGTCGCTGATACTCCCTTCTTCAAGGTATCCAATGCAAGCTGGATTGACTCCAATCCCTCACCTACAAGTTGGAAGTCCGGCGTAGCAGTATAGCTTCCGTCAGCTAGCACAGCTTCCAGAAAATCTCCGAAAATTTGAGTAGCAAGCTTGTGCCCCTGCAGCTCAGATGCGGTATAGAATCGTCCCTTTATACCTTCTGGCAGCGGGTCTGACCATGGGATTCCAAGTGCAACATACTTATTGCCCTTAGAACCACCAGCCACCTTGATGCAGGCTTCTCCTGATCCTGGAGCTACACACAAAACACCGGCACTTACCTTCTCTTGCAGCTCTTCAATTATAGCATCAACAACACCCGGGTCTTTGTAGTCGAAAGCTTTGGAAGCGCCAAGCTTCTTCACGAGATCAAAGTTCTTGGTGGAAGTCGTTGTAAACACTTCATAGCCAGCCGCTACCGCCAACTGGATCGCATTCAGGCCCACACTAGTGGCACCTCCCCAAATTACTACAGTTTTTCCAGTAGGCTCTCTGGATGGAGCTGTCGGTAGCGACAAGTGCAAACTGTCTTCGTGGAAAAGTCCCACGGCAGCAGTTGCAACCGCCAAAGGAAGAACCGACGCGCTTTCGAATGATAGATGATCGGGAATCTTAGTAGATCGCTCCTCGGGAACAATGGAATAGAGTTGGAAGCCACCATCTCTCGGTCTGTTTGATCTCAGAGCTCCACAGAGTCCGAGTACCCGATCTCCAACTTTAAACCGAGTCACGGCTGGTCCGACTGCGACGACTTCGCCTGCGACATCGGACCCGAGAATAGTTGGGTACTTTGTCCAAGGAAAGATAGCAGTTCCAAGGTCCTGTCTTAAATAATCAATAGGGTTCACTGCAAGAGCACGATTCTTCACCAGAATTTCTCCTTCTTCAGGCTCGGCATATTCTGTCTCCTTGATCGTCAACGGGTTAGCCTTCGGCTCTGATAGCCAGGCAGCGGTGTTTGATGGCATTGCAAAAGTTATGTTTCAAGATGTAACTGAACTTGATGTATTTGAATTCACGAAAAGATGCCACTTTATATATCATCACGGAGTTTAGCGGGCGGCGAATTATCTCCGATAAATCCTTCCCTATTGCCGCCATTACATCACTGCGGCGACGGATATTAATATGCAAGGTTGATGCGATGACGCCCGTCGGCTGTTATGTCCGATGCAGGTGGAGGAAAAAAGAATCGTAGAGAAGGCATTGGAACCAAAAAAACAAACAAAGATTAGAATTCAATCCTTGTGATGTGATAACCATAGCATATAATTCTACAACATATTTGATTCTTTCATTCCATATAATGGTATCTAAAATATGAATTCAAATGTGCACCGATTTAAGCGGGGATCTAGGCGGCATTTTGATCTTAGTAAGCCTTCCATAGCACTGAGTCAAGGAATGAGTATTCAAATCTACAATCGCAAAAGTATCATTCCGTCAATATGTCCGATTACGGGTGAGGAGTCACAACACTGCCCCTGTACTTAAAAGAATATAAACTATTCGGAATGAAATTACTCCGAGAGAACAATTACACTACTAGATACTCAAGAAAGTTCAGGACCGAAAGGGCCATATCGGGTGATCGGATTGGATGTCTTTAGACAACTTCGACATGCGTAGATGCTTCCTTCTCTGCACCTTCACCAATAAGACCATTTCTGATGGCTGTTCGTCCTGACAGTTGACCAGAACCGAAAACTTCATCAACCTCCTCCAATCCCATGTTATACGTTTCAGGAAAAGCATACCATACAATCACAGTCATAATAGCCAGCCAACAGCACCACACAATATAATATTTCCAGGTAATTGCTACCATGGCAATTGGATTGACATAGTTATTGAACAACCCGACCACATTTCCGGAAAGCTGGTATATCATAGCCGCCTTCGCCCTCATGGTAAATGGACTGATCTCCATCACATAAGGCGTTCCAATCACTGCACAAAATGGATTTAGCCCGTTGTACATATATATCATAGCGACGACTCCAAGAGACAATCCTCTGTCCAGAAACCCTCTCTCTTGTGCCAAAGCAGATAGAATAGTCCACACGAGGTATACAATTAACATGGATATCAGCCCTGTGAAAAACATCGTTCGTCTTCGGACTCTGTCTGCAAAAGAAGCAATGACAACACTGGTACATAACGACCATACTGTTATTCCCAGGTTGATCTTGAGTTGCTCAATGGGATCGGTGATCTTGATATTATCCAATATAATGTGGAGATAATATGAAATCAGTGCGTTCCCCTCAAGTTGTAGCATCGCTGGAACAAAAAAAATAATAAAGAGACGATGTCTCATTGCCGGAGTGGCTATCCATTGGCTCCATCTCGAAAGGCGCTGCACCTTTTCTTGCTCGATAGTGGCTGATATCTCCGCCATTTGATAGCTGACAACTAAATGGTCAGCATCTCCATTAGCATGGTACTTGACGAAAAACTGCCGGGCCTCTTCCTCACGCCCCTTTGAAACGAGCCAGCGAGGTGACTCAGGCATAAACAAGGCAATAAGCAGTTGTATCAGAGGGAAAAATCCCTGGATCAACGAAGGAATCCGCCAGCTCCAGTTCGACGACTGAAGAGACGAGTTGTATGGACCCCAAGTAACAAGAGCAGCAATAAAGGCACCAAATGGCCAGCTGGCCAATAGCATAGCAGTCACTGTAGCCCTCTGGGTCGGATACGCGCATTCAGTTATCAGCGGAGATGCTGCTGTGGATGCAATACAGCCACCGATTCCTAGCAGAATACGAGCAGCTATAAACATAGAAGTATTTTGAGCAGCACCCTGAATAACAGCTCCGATAATAATTATAGCACATCCTAGTATCAAAGCCTTTTTACGACCAAAATAGTCCGTCAAGTAGCTGACGAATGGCACCACGATCAGAGTTCCGATGGTCCCACCATTGTTCAAGGTGCCCAGACGTACTCCAGTAGGATTTCCAAAGGATGACTCCCAACTCACGAGGCTCTGCAGCCCATTCATCATACTACCATCATAGCCAGATACGACCTGTGCAAGTATAGGAGACAGTAGAAACAGGTTCAGTTTCAGGATATGAGGATACCTGAACCATGGCTTTTCAAGCTTTGGAGTGACGTCCAGAATTGACTTATCCTGAAGTACTGCGTCTGTTGTTGCCTCATCCATATTTTAGTTCTAATGATTGTCTGGGTCCAGATCATTACTTAAATATACAAAAACTGTTGATCCAGGTAAAATGCGGAGAAATAGTGGGGTCGGCGGAAGACATGCACCGATATACCCGTCGTTGCTGCAAGCTAGCAGACGCAGCATGTCAAGTAAGACCACAAGGCACCAGCAACCCCACATCATGCTTTTCTACGAGTGAGTTCAGATACAGATATCGATTTTAGTATCTCGTTATTGTTCTGAGTCTATATTGTGTACTCA
The DNA here is from genome assembly GCA_030569235.1 of Sugiyamaella qingdaonensis. Classification (NCBI taxonomy): domain Eukaryota; kingdom Fungi; phylum Ascomycota; class Dipodascomycetes; order Dipodascales; family Trichomonascaceae; genus Sugiyamaella; species Sugiyamaella qingdaonensis. The sequence goes on from JAJMKI010000015.1 coordinate 260,066, forward strand.
ACAAGACATTGATTATACTATTTAAAAATACCGCTTGATTGCCACCGCATAAGGATGGAAGTAGATCATTCTGATGGCATCCACAAAACTGAACTAGTCAAATGCATCAACACAGTTGCGCTTCGTAGCCTCGTAGGCGGAGTCTTGTTCCTGTCCCCACACTGCATGCAATCACAATTACCCCGCAGGAACGCCCGTCCGATATACCCGCCTGCAGATGCCGTGTACCACAAACGGAAAATCGGAGTTTAGATACCATGCGATGTCGGTGATTGCCTAACAGCGCTTGCAGAAACAAAGTATATAAGCGCAATAACAAATCTATGTAAATGCAACCAAAGCCGTATTTGTTTTGCCAATTCAATGACAGTCTCAACGGGTACGCAATATGATTGGGAGAATCCTGTGGTTTTCCAGAAAAACCGACTGCCGACTAGAGCATACCATATTCCTGAATGGAATATTTCGCTGAACGGAGAATGGTACTTCCACTATGACAAATCGCCTCTTTTATCTCCAGATATGTGTAATGTTCAAATTGCATTTGAGCAGTGGAATACCATTAATGTACCAGGACATTGGCAATTACAGGGATATGGAAAACCACAATATACGAATGTAGTATATCCGTTCCCTGTGAATCCTCCATTCGTTCCTTCAGAAAATCCGACTGGAGTTTATACGAGATACTTCCAAGTGCCCAGTACATGGCCGAAAGGTGGTAATATCAGAGTACGCTTCGACGGTGTTGACAGCGCATACTACGTGTATATCAATGGCTGTGAAGTGGGCTATAGCCAGGGCAGCCGAAATGCAGCTGAGTTTGATATATCCGATATTGTGAAGGAAGGCCGCAATATAATAGGGGTTAAGGTACTTCAGTGGTGTGATGGGTCGTACATTGAGGATCAAGACCAGTGGTGGTTGAGTGGAATTTTCCGTGATGTGACATTACTTAGCTTTTCACCAGTTGGCCACATCGAAGATTTCACTATAAATACAAAACTGGATGCGAACTACAAAGATGCTGTGCTCCACATTGATCTCGACATCAATTGCCCTGTAAATTCAATGGTAACAGCAGAATTGAAAGCCGGTTCCATCATCATTTTTGATTCGGAGACTAGTGTCAGCACTGGAAAGAACCATTTAGAATTTGCACTTGATGATCCCCATAAGTGGTCAGCTGAAGATCCATACCTTTATGACTTGAAGTTGAGACTGAAATGCAACGAACTTGTCGTCCATAGTGTGGATCATTCCGTTGGATTTCGTTCAGTTGAAGTCAAGAACGGAAATCTGCTCATCAATGGCATTGCTATTATGATTAGAGGCGTCAATCGTCACGAGCACCACCCGTTGTTTGGGCGTGCAGTACCTCTGGAGTTTTGCAAGCGGGATCTCGTGCTAATGAAGCAACACAACTTCAATGCTGTGAGATGTAGTCATTATCCAAATAACCCGAAATTCTACGAATTGTGCAACAGGCTGGGCCTCTATGTGATGGATGAAGCAGATCTGGAGTGCCATGGATTCTATGATGTTGTCGCCAAACCACAGGATATTCCTGAATTAATGGACTATGAGCAAAGAAAGCAGCTAGTATTCCCGACTGCTGCATCCTACACATCTGATAACCCACTTTGGCTGGAGGCGTATGTGGACCGCGCTACACAGCTCGTGAACCGAGATCGGAATCATCCCTGTGTTATTATTTGGTCTTTAGGGAATGAAGCATTCTATGGGGGTAATCATCAAGCGATGTACAGAGTGATTAAGAGCATTGATCCATCCAGACCAGTGCACTACGAGGGCGATGCAAAAGCTTTAACTGCGGACATGTTCAGCTTTATGTATCCATCTCATGACGTCTTGGAAAAATTTGCCAAACAGCAAGGACAGAATTATAAGAAGCCAGTTATTCTTTGTGAATTTGCACACGCGATGGGAAATGGTCCTGGTGGAGCTCTCGAATATCAACATCTGTTTGAAAAGTATTCTATTCTACAAGGCGGATTTGTATGGGAGTGGGCAAATCATGGATTACAAATAACTTCTTCGAAAGGAAAATATTACGGATACGGAGGCGATTTTGACGAATATCCTAATGATGGTACGTTCGTAATGGATGGTTTGACAGATTCACAGCATCAGCCAACTCCTGGCCTACTGCAGATGAAAAAAGCATTTGAACCTGTGAGGATTGATTTTATTGATGATTCAATAACGGTACATAACCTTTACGACTTTGCTACTCTCGATCATCTTGATTCATACTGGGTCATGAAGGAAGAAGTTGTTGGACATGAAGCGTGCGAGATTGCGTCTGGTCAATTGGATGTATCCGGAATACCTGGTGGTCAGAGAAAGCAGCTGAAGTACCCGTGGAGCATAGGAGACCATGAAAATGAGACTTGGGTTACGGTTGTATTTGTTTTAAATAGCGACAGCTCATGGGCGAAACGCGGCCACATAGTTTCGCGGCATCAATTGTCGCTTAGCAACGTGCGCTCAAGCATTTTGGTTAGCCAATTACATCTACAGAACAACGGTATGCTTCACATTGAAGAAAGTTCTACTGAAATCAAGGTTCAGACGGCTTCGACATCTCTCAAATTTGACAAAGTTTTTGGGAAACTTACATCATGGGAATCTCATTCTGGAATGCTCTTAACAGACGGAGCGAACGAGCTCACATTTTGGAGAGAGCCAACAAGCAATGATATACCAGTGGATGCAGAATATTGGAAGCGATTTGGCCTTGATAAACTGACCACGTCAACGCGTTCTATAACTGTTTCCTCCAATGGCGATACTGCTATCATCAGAGTTGAAAAATACATTTCACCACCAATTCTTGGATGGGGCTACCAAGTTTCGGTGGTCTACAGCCTGTCGGGTGCAAATCTTGAAATAACATGCAAAGTCCTTCCTACATCAACATCGTCTCCAAACCTCATCCCCAATAGAATACCACGCGTTGGATGGGAATTTGGCATTCCCAGTGAGTTCTACCGATGTAAATGGTTTGGTATTGGTCCCGGAGAGTCGTATTCCGACAAAATGGGAGACAATTATCTTGACATATTCTCCAGTGCATGCAAAGATCTGGACTACAGCTATGAGGTTCCTCAAGAAAATGGGAACAGGATGGGAACGAGATGGCTTCTATTAGAAAAGGACCCAAGTCAGTATATGAAGGTTACTATGGCTCATAAGGGTGAGCCATATAACTTTAATTTTAAGGTATCAGACGAGACAGGTATGGAGTATGCACGCCATCCGCTTGATGTCCATCACGGTTCTCAATTTGTCAGAGTCGATTATGCTCAGCACGGCCTCGGTACACAATCATGTGGACCCGGCGTGTTGGACAAATACATTCTGCGGAACACAACATTCGAATTCCAGACAAAGTTTCAATTTGTGGCACACTAAGTCAATAGTGAGATAGAGCCGGATATGTTTTAATAATTATCTAAAGTCCACAACAAGATCATCATAGTAGGTGATAAATTGGAAGATGTGACCAAATTTACGACGATGTTCGTTATCTGATTTCCGTCCGAGATCCACTTGGTTTGACTGAAAAACTTATACAGGCACCATGATTGGTTCTAGTATGATTAAACTCTAAAACAAATTTATTTGTAATTTTGCCGCAAAATTTTCATTGTTAAACCAAGCAATATTATTACATTGGAAGCTGGTTTCGGCAGTCTCTACTCAATTTGTCTTCTTCGCAGCCCCCACAGAACTGGTTCAGTAATTCAATAAATAATTTACAAAGTAGATATCAATATTCACCTTCTGTAAGTGCAGTCTTTTGACGAGCCTGTTGTTATACGATACGCCTCCAAATCAAGTTGAGGGCCCACTTTACATTGAGCCACAATCTTCCGAAATAACCCCGAGAAGAAGACCCGTTTATAAAAATTTGTGATAATTCTTCACAAGCACTTTTAACAGATGATGCTTGAGATGCCAAGGCTGATTCAAGCTCTCCACCTTTGAACGCACCATGTTCACTGAACAGACTCTTCGAGATGACAATTGCAGGTTGCTCGTCGACGATTCTCATTTTCAATCCACCGCCAAGAACTTGCCTTAATTGAGCAGCAGCTTTTGTGCCTCCACGAAATGCGTATGTTATAATGATGGCTGGCTTGCCTACCCATTCCTTGTATAAATGATCTATAGCGTTCTTTAGAGAGGCAGGATATCCCCAGTTGTATTGAGGGGAGACGAAAATAAACGCATCACCCTTTGATATCTTATCACTCCACTTTTGAGAATATTCACTCGAATAAGAACCGGTAGCTGGAACGTTTTCGTCGTCATCCAGCGGCAATTCCCAATCTGCAAGATCGATGAGCTCGGTACTAAACGAACACTGGCTTTGTATCCACAAAGAGATATCTCTGCCGATGCGAGATCTTCTCACGCTCCCGACAATTATATATACTTTTTTATTCTCCATGACTTTGAATAACTAAGGGGCGACTAAGAATACATCCAACTTTTGTATTCAAGTCGGCCTAAAATCCGCCGACGCGATTCCTTAAACAGCCCCCGACCAGCCACAGCCGTACCGCACCAATCTAATAAAACCCGCCGATAAATGCCCGACAGATGCCCGACACAGCTATATCACTCGGTGTAGCTCCTAATCCGCCGACATGTTAACTTTATTTCGAATTTGCTTCGCATGCCTCCTAAAGCTCATCATATAGCGTGCGCTCGTTGTCATCAGCATAAGGTGCGGTGTTTTTACGGAAATGATGGGAAATGTTCGCGCTGCGTTAAAGCAGACTTAGAGTGTCAGCCGAGATCTGTTTTCAAAGCAGGGAGGCCACCGAAAAAGCATCCCGTCCCGAAGCCTAGTTCTCCTGTGCAAAACAACGATACTGCTCTTCAAAGTCCCGATTCTGATGTTTTCGAGGTTGTGTTACGGCAAGGAGTCATAACGCCTAGTCAGGCAGAGGAGCTGTTCCAGAACTTCTGCCAAAACATGCACCCAGTCGTACCAGTGGTAAATTCAGACGACTTATCGATAGCACTGCTCAGAAAAAGATGCCCAATATTGCTTTTGGCTATTATAGCAGCGGCTGCAAGAGAAGACCTTGCTTTAAGTCAGGATCTGTCGGCTCGGGCGTCCAGTGAGTTAGCAATTGCACTTCTGGTTCGAGGAGAATTAAGCTACGAGCTCGCATGCGCGGGCTTTATTCTACTAGCCTTCACGTACCATCACAACTATTCACCCACAGGCGCTGGCAGCTACCGACCAGCATTCATGATGACATTGACTGGCCAATGCCTCAGATTCTTGGTTCGTGACACTAGCATGCAACGCAAAGTCGCTCGTGTAACACTCATACAATTTTGCGGGCACGTCTGCATGGCGTTCAACAACGAGCATGTGGCTATGATGCCATGGCTGCCGGTATACGAGGTACTGATTCAATTACTGCGACAGTCGGAGGATCCTTTCGACTTGCATGTCGCACGGTTTGCCGAGTATGGCAAGCTTGTCATCGACGTAGCAGGGGTATCGGATCTGCCTGTTTTATGTACGCGTGGGCCGTCACTATTAGTCGACGTTGACGATAAAATTGAAGGAATGCTGCGGTCTGTTCCTAAAGAGGCAATGAACTTGCTATTTGTGTTTCGAGTTTGCCTGTATGTGTTGCGCCTTGAAGTGCATCTCATGAATGCGGAGACGGTAGCCAGTTCTGCAGTAATAATGGACAGACACTTGCTTCAGTCTTCGAACTCTATCATGTTGTCGGCACATTGTATTTTAAACAGTTATATCAACCTTGGGCATCAGATATCGAATTATCCGCTGTTTGTATATTTCTTACCACTGCAGGCAATTATTGGGCTCGTGAAGCTGTATAACATTATGAGGAAGTATGGAATCACTTTGGACATCGATATTCTAACTCCTATTTCGACATTGAAGACCATCTGGAAGACGATACCAAGTGGCTCCCACGGTCTTTTTCTACTGGAAAGAGCTGAAATCTGGATGAAATCTGCCGAATATTCTGGTATCACTCGGCATTCTCGCACCAGTATATTAACAATAGTCAATGATACGAAGCCCCCTGCGGATATTCCTGAGTTGAATGTTGGAGAATTTCTTCGAGAAATCTTCGGGGACGAGGCGTCAGTTCTTAGTTG